>JASANE010011369.1:0-72388 GCA_030248225.1 Trileptium ribeirensis
TTGAAACTTTATCGATACCTAATACGTTTCATTCAATGGGGATTATCTGCATGCATCAACAGCGAGATGCCGTCCGCGGAACCAGCAGACGATGAATATGACGATTTTCTAGATTGGCTAGTTGTGTACATACTTTCAAACCATGTAACAAAGATTTTATTTTTAAAGCGAGTATTGACTATTAGTAAGATACTATAATAATGTTGTACTGCACAATATAGACTACAGATGACGTTGCATTGTACTGGCTAAATTCGAAAAGAAACTGAGAACATTGCTAAAAGCAAGATACCACAAGAGAAGACACAGTTGCCTTATAAGGGACAATTTTTAGAAAAATTCTTAAATCCCAATTAACATTTTTAAATAAATATCACAAGCCAAAAGTTACATTTCTTTCAGGTGCTGAGTCATATGATAGTTTTTAAACATTATCTCCAAATCTTAAAAATGCTTCTTGTAACTTCCTGCATTTAGACCCTCGTGCCGCGTTTAACAATAACTAAATCTAAATGTGTTTTTCTGGCATAACAACATTAAGATATTTTTTGATAAAGGGTTTAACGCGCTAACATACAGCCAAAACCGGATAACAATAAACATACCTTGCATCCTATTTTAGAGCCATGTGTTTTGAAGATTTTGTCCAGATGAGGTTGAAATTTCTGAAACAAAAATTTTGACCAGTAGCGATCACAAACAGTATTTGTCTACAATGATTTTTGTTCCTTGGTTAAGCTTCAATTTTGGAAAGAGTTATTGGTGATTGGGGCGGCCGAATTTTGATCAAGGTAATATGGTTTCTGCCATGAGTATTGCTGTTTCGTTTAGATGACAAACATAACAACAAGTATTATAAAGTTCTATCTGAATCAGAGTTGTGGCAAAAAATAAGTGCACAAAAACGAACGTAACAAAGTTCATTTGCGTTTACATGTGATCATAAACAAACGAGACAAAAATCGTTCATACATAAAGCGTTCGTTTGCGTTTAGGCATGCTTAGAAACGAATGTTTTAAAGTTCGTTTGAGTCCACGTTCTTTCGTGCTTTGCACTCGTTTTTACGCACTTATTTTTGTCTATGGCTATTTAATAATACTTGGCCGTATCTTCCGATTGATTTTCTTTATCGTTGGTTGTCTCTCAAGCGATTGATGTTTAGAACACCGCACACAAAAATGAGAAGCGCTATTATTTAAACATAATTCTTGTGATTCTCGCTAGCAATATAAACATCATGCTGTTAGCCACAAGATGAAACTAGTGCGTTAAGATAAAAACTGATGCAGTTTGACCGAACTATTCTGATATGACAAGGAATTTGTGGTGGCCAAGTTTTTTAATTCTGAGCGTATCAATATTATACAATTTAACTATGTAGTTTGTTAATCGTAGCACATTTCGAGATATACACAATATTTTATACACAACTGTTAACAAACTCATGATCGGCAAAAAATTTGTTTGATGTTAGTGGCCCTCATGTATCTAACCATCTGAATTTTGACAGCCAGAACTATGTAAGAACGTAAGATATTTCCGTTATAATCAGAATACTTTGTTCGCAGTGTTGATCGGAGTTACAAGCATGCGGCCGCCGTAGGAAAATAGTGGAACCGTTCAAGAAAATATGAAATTCTAGGATAATTATTTCAATTGGAAAGAGTTTGGGTTATGTGCTAAATGGGAAAACGATCGCTATTAACAAAGACATGTTTGTGGTCATACACACAGGTTGACCGAAATGCACTGCACCAATTTTTTCCCGCTGCGTCGTAGATGCAGTCGCTGCTGGTAAATATCAGGGGTTACTCGCGCAACGACGGGAAATGAAGCGAGCGCGTCTGGGCTCAATGATTATTGCACGGTTCCAAACTGAGCTTCCTAAGCCCATATTATAAAGTCGCAGAATAACAATAATCTAGGGTGCTGAAATTCTAAATTTTGGAACCAAAAATATATTGCCAATCTGTGGGTTTCCATTACTGCTGGGTACGGTAAAACCAACTCCACTGCATTACCTGGTATGCACAGAAAATGACGATAGATTATATTTTTAAATTTGCGACTCGTAAATCTAAAATCGTTTAGTCATTTTGATCATTAGAGGAAAAATAAAGAGTCTGACGCTTTTAATATGGCGAGGAAAATCACCCTCTGCTATTAATACATTACCGGCGGATCATTGTTACTCTGTGACTTTATAGGGGCTTAGAAAGGGAATCTCAGTTCAAAACCTTGCAATAATCAACGAGTGCAGACGCTTGAATAAAAAAATTGCAAAATCTATCAAGATAGTGAATAGTTATGAATGCTACACACGGACAAAAGAATTTTTTTGCACCATTGTACGCGGTTTGAGAAAATTCCGCTCACTCCGCTTCAATTAAATTCATGTTTTGCCAGAATTTCAAACATAACTTACTCGTGCAAACTTCAGGCGATACTCTCCAGGCTGTGGAGCACACTTGCTAGCTGTTTTTTGAATCGCTGAAACACAATAAAACGGGATGTTATGTAAACACCTTAATGTAGTTATTTTAATTTTTGACAATATACTGTTAGTAATGCGTAAAAATTGCTACGCAAATATGTAATGTATAATCATTACTACGATAAATACCAATACGATTATCAGGCGAAATTGCATATAAAGCAGGAAATACAGCGCACAATAAACTAGACGTATGTGTGGAGTAACAGCACTTTCTACGGTTGATCTCTGGGTGGACTTGTGACGCTCAAAATTTTTACTACTCCTTATTTTGTATAATATAAAATTATGAATTGTTAAAACTTTTTTGGTGGAACATTTTAGCAATTTTATCGCTCGAAAGTTACTATAATTCCGCAGATGAGACTACTAAAATGTTTAATTTCACAAAACAACAAATTGTGTGAGAAAACTATTTATAGTCGGTTGTAATTTTCTTTATATTATGCATTACCTGGTGAATTAATGCAATAAATGATTACACGTTAAGGCAAGAACTGTATACAAGAACACCTTCAGTCACATTATGTGAATGTTCCTTAATTATGAAGCAATATATTAATTTCACAACTACTTTGCCAATTAACGTTTAGAATCTTTAATACTTCTATGAAAATAATAAGAGTGTTCATCTCAAGAACTGCGAGTAATGAATATCATCGCAAAACTTCACAGTCATGGGTTTAAGTGTACAAAAACGAATGTGATGCGCGAATGTTAGAAAGTTCGTTTACAAAGGAAAGATGCGTTGTCAAGTTCATTTATAAACAATAATTGATCCCAGACAAACGTTGCAACATTTGTTTACAAACAAACATTATTCACATTGGTTTTTGTGTATTTTTGTGCGTTTAAATCATCGCTGTTTAAAGCGTTGTCTCATGCATGTCAAAGCCATGAATTTTATTTTCTAACTAAAAGATAAAAGGACCAACTCGTCCTCACGTTGCAATCTTGTTGTTTGTATAATGTATTACGAATTGCAAATAAACCAGTGAAAGCAGTGTTAAGGGCATACTTGTAACAAAAATTTCCTTCATCATGTTATCGAATTCATTGTTGAAATCGTCTTTAGAAGCGTTCAGCTCATACATATTTCGGAATGTTTCCACGTAATCCTCAAACATTATATAAAAGGCCCTATGAAACCAGGCACAATGTCGAACAAGAAAACATGGAAACAAAACGTAATGAGTGAAATACACACCCTCTCAGATTTAACCAGACTATTTCTAGTTATGTACAGTACTCTCCAGAAATCAGTGTCATATTTCGAATGAACAAACATCGAACAGAAATCGAACAAAATTTATTTATTCTCGAACACTTTTCGAACAAATTTAAAAAAGTGCGCCAAAATTTCGAACACGTCTCGAACAAAATTTTGAATTTATCGAGCGAACAGCATTCACTGCTGGCGAGTACTGTATGTACAATAGTCCTCACATTATTTAAAATATTAATATCTTTAACATTGAACTAAATTTATTGCCATATTATTGGTTATCTGAGACTTTGGAGAGGCTGAGGAAGCTGAAAATGCTTATTTATCGATAAAGATGGTTGTCAGTTTTTTCATTCGCCAATATACATACATCCCTGCATAAACTCGTGACAATAAATATGCATGCAATGAATGGAACGTAGACTAGATAATTTCGGACTGTTTCCTACAACTGCCAGACAATACATACGCTTTATACATGTTATTTGGTGGAAAACATGGAAATATTTTCTCCGGTTCTAAAAGAAAGATACTCAAACTAAGCTATATTAACAGAATGCTAAAAATGAGACACTATTATAATGCCGCGCACATTTAACAATAAACACTTCATTACCAAAAACGCGGTTTCTGGCTGCGTTGCAAAGATGGTACTTAACTTTAATATGTATTGATTTATAAAATGTTCAATAGCACTGGTAACTGCCTGAGACGATTTGTTATACGAGCTTACAACATTATGTAGTAAAACAGATTTTCTTATGTTGAGGTGCCATGTTTTAGTGTAAAAGTTCATGCCCAAATACTTGTAAGCAAACTATACTCTGCTATACATATCAGGTTGAACAGGCTCACTCTGAACATATACTGCGGCTTCAACTGAACTAATACTACAACTGAAAGTATTTGTCCTACTTCAGCACTACAGGCAATTTGCTGCGGTAAAACTTTGTTTTGTCTAGTTATATTTAAACTTGGTCACTGTGTATAAAAACGTATGCTAGGAGGTCCATAAAAGAACCAAAATTCTGGATAATTTTAACTAAAAATTTTAAACCGACATTCTGGTTCCGATATGATTTTGCCTTTTGCCTGAACTGCAACCGCAACACGATTTTCGCCGGAAAAGAAATTCCGGTTACTGACTATATTATAAATGCACTCAGTTTGTATACGGACTTTAAGGAAACAAAAATGTTTTAGTTAGGATATAGATATGGCCTGTCAAAATAACACAAACGTAAAGACGAAGTTAACATAGCAATATTATAACAGTTAGCACACAGATTGTTCAAAATACCTTGAATCGCGCATTAGGCTGACCCAGAAACTCCAACGCTTGCAGAAGATCCGCAATCAATGGTAGCTTTTTAAGCTGCGATTCTAACCTGAATATATAATTAAAATTACAATATGCAATAACGCAAGCATAAGCAAGGCGACAGCAAAAACTATTTTAAATTTAATATTTTCCGATACATAAGTCACACGTACTCCGAAACACATGTCTTTTAATATGAGTTAATGGTTGAATAATGTTATTTTATAAGTAATTTGAACATCGCAATTTCTATTTAGAAAGTAAACACCGTATTACTAGTAATGCAAGTGCCTTTACCTCCGGAAGCTATTATCTTTATATTTTAGTGCAGGCAAGTATATTATTAATAACATAGCTTTGTATACAGCGGAATAATAATTTTACCAATTGACTACACAAGTGTTTTTATTTAAAAGAAAATAGTATACAAAATCGATTCGATTTTAAAAGAATGGTTTGTTTCAGATCTCGAAGTATTAATAAAATTCTATTTTTGAAACGAATTTCCATCACGCGAGTCGCAAGTGCAGTACGCGCCAAAAAAGACTGTCGCATTTGAAGAGCGAGTCACTAGTGAGTTGCTTGCTCGAGATTTTGAAACTAAAAATCATAAATTTCATATTTTTAGAACAATTTTCTTTCGAGCGAGTTGCAAGCGAGTAACGAAAGAACGCCATTCATTTTTGGAGATTACTGTAACTTGGTAATGCACCATTATCGACACTTATGGTAAAACTGCGTTTTGTATTTCCAATTGCTGTTTCATATTTCAAGTAGTAGTAAAAAATTTCATGAGAAACCTAACTCATGGGGCGTGATATAAATTGGCACCGTAATGGCGAAGACAAATAGTTTGTTTCAGTTTGAAAAATATTAATCACACAACACAAAAATATTTACCAGACAACAAATTTAGCTGCTTCAGAATTCGATGCTAATGCAAACCCGGCTTGACTTAACCTGAACGGATAAACAATGGCCTGAAAAATGAAGAAATCAATATTGCACGTGCCTTCAATGTATGCATTATGCCGTTAGTCGCTACTGAAATAACGGCAAACTGATTCAAAATCTAATTCAGCTATCCTGAATGTCGCAACCACTAATTTCTATCATCTTCGACACAAATTAATTCCTATAATGCAATTATATACCTAATATAATAAGCAATAACTTGTTGTCAAAACTGTTATGAAAATCTAGAATTCACGTGTAGGATGTTATGGAACAATAGATGCTGAGATTCTGGCTACAATAGCTAGCACAAAATGACTGTTCACATATCTACAGACGCGCATCGAGCAAAATTCACCTGTCTGACAACGAGCCTCGCAAGACTTCGAATAGCTCTGAAACAGATACTATAACACAAATCCTACAACAGTGCGCTAAAATTTCTGAATATATATCGAACACAATCAATATTTCTAGAACAAACATGAAACGAATATGCAACACAAGCGGTACTCATTTCAGGCCAGCGAGTACTGAAACTACAAGCAATAATTTAACCTTTGTAATAATTACATTGGCCGATACATTTTATGATTTTGACAAGTAGTTCGAACAAAAGCTTGGCCTCAAACGGACGGAACACTAGATGACAAATCAATAATAACAAAAAAGCCTAAACTCAGTTATAACTGTGCATTATAATCTAGCTTCTACTGCTCACAGTATCCTAAATAATTTCCCAATAAACTAACTACTATTGTACAGTTGGGGAGATAAATTAAATGGAATCGTGCGTTATTGGTCGCGAAAATTTGGCGATGAGCTACTGAGCAGCTGAAATTTTTTGCGAACCGATCCGAAAAGTCTGCCATTATTTCGGCCGTAACTGTTGTTGGAAACTATCATAACGCGAACATGCTTGATCAATCTTTACAAAGATTCAACAATTCAAATTTAAATGAAATATTTTCGGCACGAAAGATAGCTGCATGGTGTTATTCAAAATGCACGCTGGGTTCAAACTGGATCTGATAACAACTTTACAGGGTCTAATAGCTATTTCTGGGTCTGTAACAAGGAAAATATGTCTACACATAAACATAACGATAATAATTCCACGCTTACACATACGTAATATAGCATGTACAAGTGCGGTTGAGGTGTTATTGCGCCGAAGGCGCGCCGAAAATGTTAGCAGTTATGAACAAAATTATGGCGAAAATGTGGGGAATAATGAAGGAAAGGGAAAATTATTTGATTGAAAAAATTTACTTCGACAGATAACTTGGTTAAAATGGTGGTTTAAAATAAGATTTACGACAAAATCATACTGGGTACACCTTGGGTCTGGATGGAAAATACCTGGTTCTGATTATAAATTTTTGAGTCTGGACCCAATCGTAAAACCAAAAAACCTAGGTGGTATGCCATAATGACATCAAATCGAGAACAGAATAATTTGCGTGAAACCATCCAATATAAAAAAGACTTCAGTTATTGTTTTGCATTTAAAAATGAACGACATAATGTATGTACTTACTTGTGGATGGTTAATAGCAAGTCGTTTGAGAATGCCAAATAGTGCCGGGCCCTCCGGCTTATCGATAAGCGCTACCATTTGCGAAGTCCAATCAAGAAACATCCATTCAGGAACAGTTTCAACCTGAAACAATAGTAAAATAAAAAAACAGTCTAACAGTAATTCAATACCCGCTAATCTTTCATGACGCGGTGAAACTTGAAAAATTAAAGCTATAGATATAATTCCCAACGAACAGTACACAAACACATAAAAGACTAGATGATTATCATACAAAGTTTAAAATTGCGAAAAATCAAGTTTTCACTGTTTGCTAATGGAAAAGTTCCGGTTCCACATTATATTTAAATATAATTTTCAGACATCATTAAGTGGGCACCAGGAAACAGTTTCTATGTTTTGCTAATGGTTACACAAAAAAATAACATACATCATTATACTACATAGAGTAAGCTATCACTCAATTTTTTAATCTGTTAAAATATCTAGTTGGCAGTTTACTTAGCAATTGCGATTGATTTTTTGCACAGTCTCTGTCACAAATGACTGCCGCATTTTGAACGAACGAACAGACTTAAAGTAAACATGGAACACTGATAAGAGATATGGAATAACCAAACAATAATTATTTTCGAAGAGATTTCAAACAGTTTCTAGCCCATTATGAACATTAACATTAATATATTTAAGTGTTTTTATTATAATTTGAAGTTATTTGCTTATTTTCAAGTTCTATGACATTTAGCAGGTACTATTGAACACATTAAAATTAGTCCCCTAGGACCTTCGAACAACATAATAGTTTAAGAACGAACATCAAACGAACAGCGGTCATTCTGGCAAGAACTGTATATAAGAACTGCCAGTCAATAAAAATATTAGAATACTATTTAAACAGTGTTGGTCGAGCTTGGGTATGATAGCTGCTTTACTATCGTTCATACGTTTACTGATGTTACCGCATGAGTAGAAATACGAACCACACGACGCTTACGTAGCGCTGTGATACATCCTAATTTTTATAAACAGTTAAGGTTTTCATTTGCAAACTGAGCGTACCAGACCGTCGATAATAAGCATTCAACATACACTGGCTTCTCCATTCACTAGAAAATTCTGCCAGGGTATGAACCCAGGGGGCGGGCGGGTGGTATCTGGTTCGGAACTGGGTGGGACGCAATTTTGCCAGACTGTGTGTACTGGAATCCCCTAACGTAAACTGGTGGGCGATTTGGGTGGTCGAAATTAAAAATTGTCAAAATTCAATACTTTCGAATTTCAATATTTAATATTTTAGGACGTTAAAATTGTGAGGTTAAAATCTATGTTTCAATATTTTTCTAAAATAAGTCAAATTTTTAACTTCGAAAAGGAATTTTTGTAAAAAAATTTTGTCAATTTTTTATGTAATCCGGAGGGTGTTTTACTGGGGGAACCAAAATTGTGCCAGGGGGCCCCAAACAGAAGGTGGGGCGCTCAATTTTTGTTAAGAGGTACCTAAAATGCCAGTAGGCCCATCCCCTACCACTGTGGAGAAGTCAGCATGCAGCATTGTAAGATATGGTTGCTGTAGATGTAATGCTGATCTTTGTAAGTTTCAGGACAAAACTTCTAGAACTTTTTGACTACATTAAGATATTACTTTAATTATAGGTAGTATATTATTTTGCACTATAAATAATTATAAGTAACAATTATTTAGTTACAGTTACGGACAAAAATAGTGTAAAATTCGCAAACAACTTTTGAATAACTTTGAATTTTTTCGTACCGGTCGAATAATTAGAATAGTACTGGCCGAATTCTTTTATTCCAGTCTGTAATGGTAACGCGTAAGAGAAAACATCTAAACAGTAACCTTTTCCATAAAAAGAGCTGTAATAAGTCCAGGATGGGCATCGAGTATGTTAAGTAGGTTTGGAAAACGCTCCTGAGCACCAGTAACACCTCGCTGCATAGAGTTAAGGAGGCATCGCGTTAGACAGTTCGCGTACGAAGCCTGCTCAGCTGTAGAGATTTCGATCGAATCAGGCATATCTGGAAAAAGAACAAGGTGTTTTCTTCATGAAATCTCGCTGTTTAACAGTGAAAACAGCAAAAACACCGGTATATAACGTAATGCATTTCACACTATGAGATACTATCATTATCTGTGCGTTGATTGAATGGTGTTTATTATTACAAACAACAAAGCCTCAGATAAAATATTTATTGGTTTTCAACTGTAACTTATCGAGCTAGCTATTGAATTTGCACCATGAATTAACAATGTATTTTTTAGTAATAAGTTTTAATGAGCACATATTATAACTGCCTGCATATAGCTGTGTTGGACCATTATGACGTCCCAAGCAAAATTTTCTGAACTGCGTTTACAGCGCTATATAAACACAGGCCTCCGTGATTGCCTAAGCGCAAGATTTTTGATATTCGAGTCGCATGCAATATGATATGCTCCCGATCTGTAGACAGGATAGTTTATTTGATGTAACAAGTGTCTAAAGATCCAAAATAGCAAGCAATATACGGTTAAGTAACAATTAAAGTTTTCTTGGTCAAATTCAGTTTATAAATTCCTCGACTGGGATTACACCATTTCAGCTTATGTTCGGCCGTCAGCCTAATATGCCTTCTTATCGCGTTCTAAATCGAATGTCTCAAAAATATTCAAATCCTGAAGAATATTTAACAAAATTAGCGCATAATCTTTCAAAGCTGCATTAAGCCGATAGGAGTCATATTAAAAAGTCTCATGTACGACAAACGCAGAAATGATACTTATTCGAGAAATGTAGATTTTAATGTTGGTGATTTTGTGTTTTCTAAAGTTGAACGTTTTGTGCAAAATTTGGCACAAGATTTGTCGGGCCTCATGAAATTATAAGAACAATTAGTCCTGTTAAATGTAAGACAAGATTCCATGGCCCAATAACACGAAAATAATTTATATGAATAATTAAAGCGCTACAGATGAGTACCCTATGAATGAAAAAATTGTGACTCGAAGTTTTGTTTTAATCTGATTTGGGCTATTCTGGTACCAAGACCAATTGCTTCGTTTGGTGGTGAAGACGGATACAATTTATTGTAGGCTTTTGATTTCTGAGAAATTATGTAGTTTTCTTTGTTGTCATTTTAGTTTGCTATTACTGGATTTGTCTTTTAGATCGATGGACTACCACCATAGCGTACAATGATGAGCCAACAGATCCTATTTTAAACTAGAAGCTACGTCACACTATTCCTTCTTGTCAAACCTGTATCTGCGCACCGTTCGCATTTTACAATAGTGTTTCATTCTCTTGAACATGCGTATCAATTTTCTCAAAGCGTCGTGCTGAATACCAAATAAGGAATGTTTAAAGAAAAATCCATTATTCCTTTCGGTTCCCGGCTTTATAAAAATGGCATAACGTAAAATATTGCGTAATGCTTAGCGTAGTGACTGCAAAATATGCGCGAAATTATACTTTAACTGAAAATTACTGGACGCAATAAACCCATTGAAGCCAGGAGACAATTTTGGGACAATTTGAAAGGTAACGGAATAAATAAATTGGGCAAATACTGCAAAACGCACGGTCTAAGCTATTATTTCCTACAGCACTAGCTAGAGATTCAACTACCTCATGAATTTTATGGTACTTCGATTCGGAAGCTATATCCTTTCCTGTTCTGTCATGGCCTGCCGCTAAGACGAGCGGTCTGTTTCGAAATTGTGAAGATTATTTCTCACAATGTCAAAAAAAATTATATTCTGGATGGTACCGACGACTCAGCAGCAAACAATGCGAATAATATACATAAAAAGACAACACTTTAGTGAGCCGTACTGTTGCAAAAATTTTTAGGCCAAGGATGTCTAACTTAAAGATATTTTTCGTAATACACCAGGCATTAAAATATTCAGTGTGGAAATTATGCCCAGGTTTGATCAATCATTGATGATAAAAGTCGTCAATTCAAACAGCGATTGAAAACTTCAATACTACATTGCGATTGTGCGTCGAAAAAATATCACAAAGGGGATAAATACATTATTGAGTTGTACTAACAAATGAACAACATGTCATACTTTATATCAAATAGCAATGTAAGTCTTCATTCAAACAAAAAGGGCATACACTGTTTTGTACATATTTGGAAGATGGAACAGTTTGTTGAAAGTTCGGCTTTAAATATTATCATTTTTGCAATATATTGCTTTATAATACGTGAAATATTGAGGCGCAACTGGTTTTTAACGCAAGTGGTGCAATAAACGTTTTCATCTTCTGGAGGTTTTTGCGTTCCATACAACTGCATGCACTAACACAAGCAAATTTTCACAGAAACTGAATATAACTATACTATGAATTCTATCTGACTGCACAAATTGTTACAACTTTCACGGATTTGTAGATAAAGGAAACTGTTAGAATAAATTTATTACTCAGTATAACACATGAAAGAGCTTATTTCTGTGCTAGGCGATTGACAGAAATCTTTCGAATTTACAATAATTAAAATATATTTCTATAAGTTGCACGTTTACGAAAATACTGAAATGTGGAATTGGAAATTTTTTGCAATATATTAAATGCGGCTCTAGCTATAGTTGCTACTGACTTTGGCAATATTATCACTATATTACTTCAATAATACTCGAAATTTATACTATTGCTCTACAAAGTAAAACACAATATTAACAACTTATCCTTCATGGAATTAATTAATCATAAGATGTACAGTTATTCAGAGGGTAAACAGACAAACGTTCTGTCTTTCGAGCTGTTTCATATGCCTGATTTAAAATACAGTCGTAACATCTAACTGCGATAATAGCGGCTTAAAATGTTGAAAAGTGTAGCGGCGCTGGGAACAATAAAAATTACTGAATTATTCTTCAAAAAGCTTTTAAAAATTGATGACGATTCTTATATAGAAGTTTTGGTTGTTCAAACTAATTTTAGTTACGTTTTCTTAAAAAAATATGGTAATGTAAACTTGTTCAAAGCTCGTAAAACCTGCTAAAAATAAAAGCTCGGTCAGTTATTAGCAATGTTATCACAGTATCCTGAATTATTATTGCGGCAAACATCGATTACCAAACAACCAACAGAATTAAGTGGACTATAAATTTTCATGTCATTGTTAATAATTATTTTGCCCACTTTACAGACTCAATTAAAACACTCCGCCCCGGCAACAAAAATGTTTTCATAAAATTCAGGGCCGGAGCCAGACTGACATATTAACATATCACAACACTATCGTAACATATTAGAACAGCATCGTTGACACATCTTTGGCGAAAATTTGTTAAAATAATGTTTTAAAGTCTGAGGATAACCAATAGTGAAATTTTTAATTTGTAATAATTTCATTACCATAAAACAGTGAAGAAAACAGGTACCACTAACCTCTTAGTACTTTATCACAGAAATCGGCAAAAGCAAACTGACAATCAGTGCGTGCTAAACCATTGTGACTGTTTCTCTCTTCGACTCCACCATGAGTATCCATTGACATGTTTGCAGCTGTCATGTAGCATTTAAAACATTCGTTCAGCAATGCGGTTGTTACCTCAACATAAATTAGTATTTTATATGTGTTGAGCAAAGTTAAAGGCTCCATGTTGGAAAATAATTCAGTCACAAGATAGATGTCAGCGTATCAGAAATTATTTAGTAACAAAATATCTTCATTTTGTGCATAGCATTTTACATTATCTACAAATGTAACGTTCCGTTTTATCTGTGGTTGCGAACGCCAGAAAAATGCGCACTATTAAAACAAAGCAAAACACACAGCATTTTATGAAGAAAGATATTCATAAAACGGACAATCATACAAGCCAGAATATCTCAGTTTACTGAGCATATTCATATAGTACACGCCAAAAATGACTGCTGCTATTCCGACGAGCGAATATCGAGGACGCAGCAGTCATTTTTGACTAGTACAAGCGCAATAATAAAATTTTGTTTTGCAGTCAGTTAATGAGAATAATCTGGCAACAAATACACGCCAAAAATGACTGCTGCTATTCCGACGAGCGAATATCGAGGACGCAGCAGTCATTTTTGACTAGTACAAGCGCAATAATAAAATTTTGTTTTGCAGTCAGTTAATGAGAATAATCTGGCAACAAATACAGTTGATCTGTCAAATACAGTTCCCAAAGAAAATGATTGCTACTTGTTCAACATTGGCTAAAGAATTTTTGGAATAATTTTAACTCGTCTCCACTCTTGGCTTTTAGTGTAGCAAGCTTGAAGACAATAATTTTAGGGCAAAATGGCAAGGGCAACAATTTTAGGGCAATTTAGAGCAATTTAGGCAAATAACTTTTGCACACCCCGAAAAGCCAAAAAACCCTGTTCTAGGATACAATGTTAGATAAACAGGGGCCACCTGTACAAGTTGAAATAAAGATATATAATGCTTAATATGAAATGCAAACAACCAAACGAGCGTTCGGTCTACGCGGACAGTTGCAGTGGCTGTAAAATCATATTTGGTTAAACTAATATTCAAGCAATATATTTTTAAGGAAATTTCATCGCACAAAACCGTTTCCTTATTTTTCCTAATCTTACTTGCTAACATTGTATTGTTCATCCAGGTGTTTTAGTTGAATATTTTGTACTTAGACCGAAATATTATTGGGAATACAAATCCAAAATTGCAATAGATTTCTGGAAGAACGCGATTTATAATGGCGTATTGGATTATTAAACTAATACTAAAGAGATCTCTTGAAAACTAACAAGAAATATTTCGGATAACCAAACCACAACTGTATTCCGTCTACCGAAAAACCTATACATAATAGATCATTCTTGATGCCCCGCACGCAATACATGACCAACGAAGACATAATGCATGCTGGAAATTGAGTTCCTCGACATTAGGCCCACTGAAACAGAATGAAAATATTCGTGCTGGTGTTTCGATACCAAACCATTGCGCAAACTGTACAGGACATCTTATAATGGGTGTCGATAAAACTGTGGGGTTAGCCCTTACCGTTCTGATTTCTGCCCTAGCCAAATATACACCCTGAAGGCTTCGCAAAACCTATCGCACCCCTCTGGGCACCGACGGCACGCGGAAAAATATAGTAAAACTGGGATCCCCATTCGCTGAAAATTTTGCCAGGAGGCATGAACCAAGGGCCCCCCTGATTCCGAACCGGGCGGCGCCCGATTTTGACAGCGGGCGTTTTGCCAAGAGAAAAACTGCTAGAAATCGTGTCAGAAACATTGTCAAAACGCTTTTAATGGAGAGAAAAAGCGATTTTGACGCAAATTTTGACAAAATTTGCGAAATTTTTGGCTTCAGAACGGAATTCTAGTACAAATTTTGATCCAATTTTTTCTACTTTGGACCGCTTGGAAACTAAATTTCCCAGAGGCGGTGAATCGGGGGAGCCCAAAATTTTTCCAGGGGGCATGAACCGAGCGGCACCTGTTTTGAACCAGGAGGAAACGAAAAATGCCAGGCCCCACAATTTGGAGAGCCCAGTAAAAAATGGCAAAGCCAGGGTGAACATAAACATAAACTGGGGTAAAATTGAGAAAAATATGGAAAATTATCACAAATTGGCAAAAATTGCAGACTATTTTAGCAAAATGCGCACACGTACATATTCCTCACATACATAAAAACGTCGGCATGTTGGAAGGTTTATCTGTAAATGAAAGTCTACGTAAACCAAGGTTTAAACGTTCACTCATAAATAAATGAGTAGGCATACGAACGTTATAGGGTCATTTCACGAAACCATGTACTTCTGAAACACTTCTTTTTGAAGCCAAAATGAAACGTTTTCGAATGTACAGTTACAATCAGAATTACGTGCATATAAAATCGAACGCAGACGAAATCGAACGAAAACTCAATCGATCGGAATTCGTATAAACGAAATGCGTTAAACGCGAATTAACATTTTTATTAAAATATTTTTTATATCAACACAATCGAAATTCGTTAAAATTAAACCCGAACTAACATGTTATATTAAATTATTTTTTTATTTTAACGCAATCAAAATTCGTTAAATTAATCGACTTTCGTTTAAGCTTCGATCGATTTCCGAGCACTTAATTCTGATTGTAACTGTACAATGTGAGTGTTTAGACCCCTTCCGACGTAAAAAACCCTGAATTTTTCGAATATCGATGTCGCTATGTAAAACGAGCTACCTGAAACCTGCTACAGTGGTCGCAAACGGTCCCCCTGAAGGTCAAATTTTAATCCGAAATAAATCATTCTGTAGGTTGACGCAGTGACACGTGAACCATGATCTGTTTGTATGCAAGTCGGTTCGGAATGGTCGCCGTCAAGCCATTCGGAGGACTTGCGACCTAAAAATCCTGCCGCTAGGCCCTTTTGAGGTTAAAAATCGACCAATTTAGAACAAGCCGGTCGTAGGAGTTTTTCTAGCGCAACGGAGACAGCACGTACAGATACAATTTTATGCTCACAAACCAACTATGAGTTGGGGATGTCCGACAAAAAATTTCAGGCAGATCGTTAGGCCTTGTAAGAATTGGCATCCCAAAAGGTTAAGTCGGGGGTGGGGGCTACACCTCAGTTCGGGAAGGGGCTATACCTTCCTACAACGTGCAACGCGTGAAACTTTAGCTACTTGTAAAGATTATATATGTGGTTCAACATGCTGTTGGTGTAAAACAAACACAATTTGATCTATGATTAGCATACATTTAGGTGATGATACCAAGGACAATGCGCGCAATAGATGTGCGGGCAGGTAGAAGGGTTCTCTAGTTGCGTTGTTAACCGCACGGCCCCATATCATGGTGCAATGATGATAAACTATATATAAATATGGTTCTTGCGACCTTCGGTTCATGGACTAAACATGCGGTCAGGGGGCGACACGTCAGGTCGGCGGGGCTACAGTAACATAAATTGGAGGGCGGGCTACATTTTTCATACCCCATTTTTGGCACTTTATGACCTTCGACCTCATAATCAAGCAAGACATGGACAGACGCTGACATTCTTTTTTCCACCTGCACTGATTACGATTATCGTTAAATAGCATTTTTGGCGCTAGTGCACTTTGACGTTATTTACCAGCGTATGCAAGCTGCCACATTTGACCTAGGTCGGAGGATTACATGTCACGAAAAAAATTTTCGGAAGCTTGACGTCAGCTTCAGTGTCGATGCTTACTCCCAAGTTTTTGCGGAAAAATTAGCAAATACCAAAGGATCACAGGCAAATGTGAAAAACACACATGTATCACGTGCTAGCGATACGTCGAACGTTTATAGTGGAACGTGTGTTTTTGACTTCATTTGGCCAATCCGATTTGTGGGCTTCTGGCTCCTGCTATGTTGGGGGCACAGAGGTGCACTATACGTCATTGTGACCGTCGGAACGCCTAATACTACACCTCACAGCGACATTAAATGTCCTTCCAAAAGACTGGTGGGTCATTTCACGCTACGATGACCTTTTGGTCGGGGGGGGGGGTAAAACTGGATATTTTGGCCAGTAGCACGTAAACGTGCAGGGAACTGGTAAAAATGTTATTTGCGCTAGGAAGCGTCATTAGTTAGCTAGTTCAAACAAAAAAATTTTTCCGGTTCACGCACGCCGTAAGAGGCTGGACATCCACATAAGTCCCAAATTGACAAAAATCGTAATGACTAATTTTACGACCTCTTTTTTTCGGGTAGTGTCGTGGCTCCGTGTTCGAAGTTATGGCCCAAATTCTTTTCTATGCAGGATCCGTCAGGTCTACACAACATTTTTAATCGCACGATTTTCAAATCTACTCCAATCATGGAAAGTGACAGTTGTCGATATGGCATGAACCGCAGTTTTACCCCCCCCCCGACCAAATTCCTTTTTTGGTCATTGCTCGTTACTTATGAATGGTACATAAACGTTGTTCATATATCATACCTGTCCCCTGGGTGCCTTTTGAAAAAATATTAACCCAGATGCTTGCTGTTACTTACCCCAGCGCTAGGGTCAAAAGGTCGATTTTAGCACATTTGATTACCCCCCCCCGACCATTGCTAGTTAGGGGTATGGTGGAGTCAGTAGAAGTCAATTAATTTGTCTGTTATGGTTCTTTCCAATCACGAAGCGAATGGTGAAAAGACCTGAGCTCTATCTCGCGCCCGACCTGTTGATCTCAGGCTTTTACCCACCCCCGACCACACTTTTACCCACCCCCGACCACCACCAAAATGTGGAAAAATCGAACATACGATGTTATTTCGAGGAAATTTCACGTTTTTGGTTCATAATACATTGTGGCAATACATTTGGACGACATATGTCGCAAAATTATTTTTTTAAAAAAATTCTAAATTTACCCCCCCCCCGACCACGGTCTCAGGCATGTACACTGGCAGTTGATATGGGCTGCCATTTTGTACCCTCATAGTGGAAATTGTGGTATAGAATATCTTACATACCGTTTTCAAGTTAACTATGCTGGTTAAACACGGTCGAATTGGCCATTTCACATTTTTACCCCCCCCCCCGCCAAATTTTACCCCCCCCGACCACAAGAATTCCTTGATGTTTTTTGGTCATAGGGTGTAAAAATGAAGATAATCGGAGCCAAAAAAGTCATTAGCCATTTTTCAGGGGCAAAAGGACATCGTAGCGTGAAATGACCTTGGTGGTATGGGTCAAAAAGTGCCGATGTAGCCCTCCTCCCCGACCAAAATGACATGATATCGTGAAATGACCGTTTCGTGAAATGACCGTTTCGTGAAATGACCGTTTCGTGTAATGTGGGTTCATAAACGATCGTTCGTTTTCCGAACACTTTGTTTTTTTCGTGACTGTATCGAAATTCTATTTTTTAAACAAATGTCTTACCAGCCAGCTGTGAGCGAGAGACAGTCGTTTTTGTCGATTACTGTAAAATGCTACTCCAATTGAACGAATTTTTTTCACAATGCTAGATATAAACCTAACCAATCTGAAACTGAAATAAATGTCCTAAAAATACAATCAATTGAAATTACATTTAAAGGTTATCGCTCACAAGTTCGGTCGATTTTTGCGCTTATTATTATTATCATCCGTGATTATATATTCGCTTAGGGCAAAATTTTCAGGCACTTACCGAAATTTTAAGATAATTTTCACATTGTGATTCATCCCACATTATCATTTCCCCTTTATTAGCTAAATTCACTCACACTATTTATATGAACACTTTCTACAGGGCTGTTGTACTTGGCTACACTAAGCATTAATTCTCGGTCTGGTTGATTGAGATTTCCAAGGAAGTCCTCAGAGTCATCGATTAAACGTGTGCAGACATATTCAAGACATCCAGCGCGTAAAAATTGTTTATCGGAATAATTGTGCTCTGTCGACTGAGTCTGCTGTGCTGCAACATTATTATTTTAATTATAGCAATAAAACATTGCAATAATCATTAGGTCATGATTAAATTTACACCCTGTCAATGCAGTCATAATTTTACTCTTTGATTGTATAATGTGCCCTTCAAAATATCTTGCGAAAAACGTTTCAAAACTGTTTGTTCATATACTGGCTGAAGCATTGGTCTTACAATTAGCATAGAGAACGTCCATAAACTGGGATCTTTATACTAGTTACCATCGCAGAGAGCTGAAACAAGGCGCGTGAGTGACTAATCTGCGCTTAGTGATAGTTGCAAGTGTTTGAAATTCAAAATAATGAGCCCCAATTAAACTAACACGATAGCAATAATACATTACTATTAGCTTAACAGCAACGCTACGGTAATTTTAATCACTTAATAAAACGTAGAACTCTATATTTCTTCCTTTCACCAAAAACACGAACATTTGAAATTTATAAATAAAAAATTTAAAAATAAATAGTAGTTGGAGAGTCATTTTTACGCTGTAAGCCTCAATCACTGCCTCATTTGACACATATCACGCAAATACAGTTATTTTTATCGTATTCAGCAACCCCGAAAACATAGAGACCCACTGCAATCTTGCATATGCACATAATTATGTTGAAGATGTGGCAAAATGCCTATTTTCTGGTTCAAAAATCTAACAAATTTAACACATGGGCCTTCCCACAAGACCCGATATAGGATTTAACACTACGCGATATAGGATTAGAACAACGAAACCAAGGTATTTTGCTGGCTAAATAGAACTACAAGCCCATTGTTTACACCGCCAAACACGAAACTTACTTTGGTGAAACCTTTGCCTCATCGTTCGAAAACAATAAACTCTAAACCGTTAATTTGTAGATCTCGATAAGAGGAAAAAATGCGCCCGCTTCCAGCTACGGAAAATAATACTGCCACAAGCGTAAAATTATGTCACGTGGTTTATGGATTACTTACACATGTTTAACAATGATAAGATATCAGATGAAGCTTTTGGCGTCGGTTCAAATTTTGCCTCCTTCAACCGACATTGTGCATTTATGTGTATCCACCGTTGTTCGAGATAGTCATTAGTGATCGAGTGTGGCGTACTGTTGATATCAGCTAGCATCTAAATAGCGCATATTACAGTATGATGTATCAACAATTTCAAGAAATCGGACGTTTTCCACACCCTGATGTCATGGGCGAATATCTACGCACAACTTAGTATCTTACCAATGTACATCAGAATATTATAATACGGAACAAAAAACTAAGCTGGAAACATTTCAACATATGGCAGGCAAGGCTAGTAAACACCGTCGTGTTGGTGCAGTCTAGATTTTTTAAACGATGTGAGTAGACGCTCACCGCATAAATATCTGCTTACTCCGCTATACATACAAACAATGGTACAGATGTTTTAAAGCGGTAGATAAAATTCGGTAAAAATGTTATAAACCGTTGCTAAAAAGTTGCTTGCGCCAGAACACAGTTCATGAGCCAGAAAACATGACTAACAGAAACTGAATATAAACAATTTATTACATACAATCAGTGATAGAAATGACCGCTGTTCGTTCAAAAGCTATTTTTGTTCGAAGATTCTGGTAGACGTGTGCGACGATAATTATTTTTATGTGATCAAACACAATAAATGTCAAGTAATAAAAAATTTGTAATGCAATAAAATTCTAATGTAGTGCGAAACGTGTTCGAAAAAATTTTGTTTTTCGAGAAGTGTTCAACATTCGTTCAAAGTCAACTAAATCTTTGTTCTTTTTTCATTCACAAAATTTTGAAAATTGGTCGAATTTTGCTCGAGATTTCATCATTATATTTATTTGATATCTGTTTCAAGTTTGTTCGGAAAAAATATAATAGGTAAATTTTTTGTTCCATTTCTGTTCAATGTAGGTTTGTTCAAAACGAAAAGTCAATTCTGGCGACTGCTGTACATTATTCACACCATTACACGTAAAATGTGAATTCGCATTGTTTAGGTTTTAAATTAATAAAATTCTAGGAGCTACAGGAATCCAACCACTTATCGAATCTTACCGCTCATCCCTTTTTGGGAAATCGATTCGGTTTGGGGCATAATATGGGTAAAATATTATAAATAATAAGTCAGACAGCCAAATTATCACTAAATTCGGCTGGTGATGCTTTAGTGGCCAGCATTTAACGATATTGTGACATCGATTTATGATCATTTGTTTTAAATGCATGCCCCGCAGATATTCATAATATTCTTTTTCGTATTATCGATATTATTACAGTTCGTTATCTGCGCTGGTGGCGCTAATGATTTACTAGTCTGGATATATTATTTTTCGTTGTTAAGCTTCACAGGCGTAAAGATGGTGCGATTTGTCGCAAAGAACGACAAATCTGCCTCAAGCATCGTTGTACGTTTACAAATTAAGGATATTTTTAAGATATTTTCCGACATTCAGTGTATATCTTTTCAAAGTACTTCCATGTTTTGATCAAATATGACTCCGATGGCACCTACGCGAGCTTACTATTCGTTTTCATAGCTGCTACTTAAACAATATTGATAGTATATAAAAAGCACAGCGTCGCGCAGAAAAGAACTTCGTGCTTGCAATAACTAAAAGTATGCGATATTTCAAAATTTTTCTTATATTTAACAGGACATAACGTTTTCCCGGAAAATCAAAGAGTAGCGCTGGCTGGATTAAAAAAAACAGCGATAAAATTTCTACGAATTTAGAAGTTCAGCCCAATTTGAGCAATATTTTGCTCCCAAATATTTTGTTAAAATTCGCTTTATTATTATCAGTTTGTTTGAATAGTATAGATGTTTTCGATATAACGAGAATGTGGAAGCTAATTTTAATATTGAATCTTTGAAATCAATCTATCTGAAGTAGGAAAAACGATTTCTTAAATACGTCCAAGAAAATGAGGGTTACATAAAACTTATTAAAAGTTTCACTTTGAAGCAGATTTTGCGCACACTATTATATTGTGAGGACATTTTGTCCATTTTGTCCCAACTAACTTGTTTTATTATATTTTGTACTTAAAGTAGTATTGCAAAATAATAAGCTCATGATGCAATAGCTAATCCAAGACGTGGTGTAAAAATTATATGACTTAAAAGTGGTAATTATCTGCTCATGCCGTATAAATTAAAAAACCACATGGCAAGGGATCACAACGTAGTAATAATGGTTGGTATTATTTATTGGGGAAACTCAGTGGTGATAATCGCTTTTCTTATTTCTGTTTTATTGTTTAGCATTTTCTTTTTATTTGCATTTATTGCTAATATTTTTATGATTTTGAATTTTATTATTTCCATATGCATTATATTTTTAGTCTATTTTAGTAATTCAGAGTCTTTAGGCTATGATCTTCAGAAATATGAAAACTTGGTGTACCTGCTGAAAGTGGATGCGTATGAATATTTTAATGAAATTTTGTCTATTATAAAGACTAACATTTATAGATAAACTGCATTTATGTATGATTACAGATTAAATGTTTTAGAAATGTTTTAGTTGGCGTTTATGATGTTTTAAAATTGTACTACTATGTGAATATTTAAATTCTATTGGCTTAATTTGTAAGATTTTCCTTAAATTGACACTTCCACAATTTTTAATTATGTCCGAGTAAACTTAAGGTGACCATATTAACTATCCTGTTTTGTAATTTTGCATAAAAATTGTTACGCAACGTTTCTGTTCGACTGAAGTTCAGCGCAAAATTGTTCGCGAACATACTGTTCACGATTTAAATCTAAAGCATAACTATAGGATCGATTTGTTTGTAAAGTCACTTTTGCGTTAAATTTGTTCGCGAACACTGAATAATCTAAATTTAAATGATTAGGCATTAGGGAACCGACTTTCTCCAAATTGGAAAAACCGAAATTTCGCTCGAACACAAGGTACAATTTCTGGCACTTGGATTTGATTTTGCCAATGTTCGAATGGTGAAAAAGCGAATGAAATTCAGCCTCTTTTGCATAACATGGGTTTGCGATGCGATATCGATAATTACAAAATAAGATTTTTTTGTGGGTCACCTTAAATTGACTCATGCATTATAATAGTTGTATTGTTTTAATTTTGCATTGTATGCAGGGTCTTTTGTACGGATTGTTAAGTGTATCACAGCTGGTACGTAATATTTTACAAATGTGTTTCCTTGATCACCTTTGTTCAATTATTCCAAATACAGGTACGTAGTTCATCTTTTGAGTATGTCTAATAGCGTTTGGGTTGTGAACAAATCATTTGGTTCAAACAGTTAACTTAGTTGTTTGCATACGTGCTTACGTTCGAAATTACATGCTGTAACGCAGATATATTACATCTGAAATTGTGAAATCCTTCACGCTACGCAATTCTATTAGAAAATCAGGAAAATGTTCGTCAGACACCGGACACATTTAGAAAAAAATCAGCAACTTCATCAAGTGCGGGTATGATATAACCAGCAGAAAATCAGCAAATCGATTTGAGGTATGTTGTAAGTAGTAGGAAATTGAACTGTTAAGCGGACGTGAAAATGTTTTATTTTGTTTATTATGCAATGTTTTCTTTTTACAATAGTACTGTATTTCAGAAAATTTTGTTCATTGTCGGAAGTCGGTTGATGTAGCACCGTTTGGGGATAGTCAAGTTCGTCAAATGGCGCTTCTACGAGAGATCTGGTTTTAAATTGTGCGACTGACAACCTTATCAGTTCCATGCTTGATCATGATTTGACAAGCGCAGCTGTTACTTAATACTTTGAAACAAACGACACTGCTAAATACATATGTTTTAAGTATAACAACTGGGAATTTTCAAGTAGGAATTTGTGGATGTTACTCAGTCTGAGAACGTGGGGTCACTAATAAAATAATATATAGTTCCATGGCGAACTACGTGCAATGATGAAACATATAGGATGCGTTTTGGTGGATTTCATGAGAAGTGAATTCAGGACGGTGTGTTGCTGGGTGACTGCTTTGTCACCATAGATTTCATCTTTCTACGAAAGGAATGATTTTATTACCGCGTTCTCTACTCAAATATTTGTGACTTGTATATATTAAACATTTTCCGTATAATTATTACGCATATTTAAAAGATATAGAATACGTTGTGGTGGATTTCATGAGAAGTGAATTCAGGACGGTGTGTTTCTGGGTGACTGCTTTGTCACCATAGATTTCATCTTTCTACGAAAGGAATGATTTTATTACCGCGTTCTCTACTCAAATATTTGTGACTTGTATATATTAAACATTTTCCGTATAATTATTACGCATATTTAAGATATAGAATACGTTGTGGTGGATTTCATGAGAAGTGAATTCAGGACGGTGTGTTGCTGGGTGGCTGCTTTGTCACCATAGATTTCATCTTTCTACGAAAGGAATGATTTTCTTGCCGCGTTCTCCACTCAAATATTTGTGAGGTGTATCTTTAAAACATCTTCCGTATAATTATTACGCTTATTTAAAACCCAGATATGATGGCTTCCATTTTTTTGATGCGAAGCCTGTGTTGCGAGATATGAGCTGCGAAACACTATTCCCCAAATCAGAACATCGGTGGTTTGGCGCACTTATCGACACAGTGCAACCGATTAGTATTTTTTGACATTCTTTTAATTATTACAATGCATATTTTAGAGAAAGTCAGCTATGGTGGTGGACGCATCATTAACACTGGGAGGAGCATGTCATTTAAATTTTGTAATTAACATAAATTAGTTGAAAAATAGCCAATTTGATTTAACGCTGTCACAGCATTCACATTCGTGTTCTTAAATTACCTGAACAACGCGGGTTGTGAATAGGCTCTATTTTAAACAACAATGCATCAAAAAAGCAGAAAAACATGACTACAGCAAAATATTAAATTAAACGCAGCGGAAAATAACATTCACTAGGCAAAAACACACGTTTACACGTCTTCATTTATTTCTTTACTTAATAATTTGAACCTAACGCAATGGAAATATGTCTAGATATACATGGAAGTCTACATATATTCAATTATTCGGTATTTGGCTGAATATTGAAACCGTACAGTACCCGCCAAAAATGACTGTCGCTCGCTCGACACTCGCTCGCGACTCGCTCGAGACCCGCTCGAAATAAATTTGTTCTAAAAATAGAATTTTCTATTAATTTAAATAGTTGCGAAATCTCGAGCGAGCCACTCGCTCGCGACTCGCTCGCTCGAAATGCGACGGTCATTTTTGGCGAGTACTGTAAATCTTTGGTGTTCGGTGAATTTTACTATTCGGCATATCCCTATTAAAAACTACCTTCGCTTATCGAAAGTGATTATTCCGATCGCTTATCGAAAGTGATTATTCCGATGGTAGTTAGGTTTTACGACATTTAATTTTAATGAATTGGTTGACACAAATAACTCAGCAGCGTCTGGTTGGATTATATTAGTGTGGGATTCAACATCTTTAACTTGATGCGAAGTAATGTGCTTTTCAGACTTGGATTTCCAATGAAATGATATTTTTACTATTTTGTGTTCATTATAAATAATGTAAATTTAATAGTTTTAATAATTGCACCATTTATAACTCCGGAATGGATTAACGAATGAGGATAATTTTGTGTTTAGCATATAACGATATAAATTTTGTTTTATCTGTATCTTTGCTAACCCCATATCCATGGCTTTACCGATTTTTTTATAAAAATTACGTTTCAGGGTTTACGCTACGTATATAAAAATTAAATTTAATGTTTTCAAGTAATTTGAGCGGTAGTTGGGATCTAACCACTAGAGGATTTAGTATATATTTATGAATGGCAAGAAAAATTGCACTGCCTATAATTTGTTAATTTCTTAATGCACGCAAAACAACAATTTAACTACGACTGCAGTGTTTATTAATTTGTATGTGCGATGGCGTTAAGTGTCGCCAGCGCATTATTTAGTTTTGGTTTAAAGTTTTGAGTTAACCGACCGAGTTGCGGGGTATGTTTGCACGTGGTAGTTATTCCTTCAATATGAGAGTCTTTTAACGGAACCGCAAAAAACTTTGAGATGTAATAGGTCACTGCTTTAAACGCGTTTCTTGTAATCGATCTTGATTTCTGTTACCGGTCTGCATTTGTCAGTCAGCAGCCAATACAAAAATTAGCTTCGATATATAAATTTTCTACAGCAATACTGTATTTTTAGTGTTTATTATTATACGTGATTTTAATACAGTAAATTTTTATTCCAGGATCATGGTCAAGCATTGAAACGTTGTAAAAAGAGCTTCATAGGTTTTATTCTAATCATTTCAGCTACACCAAACAAACAACACTGCATTTGCGCGACAGTAATTGCTTAAAACAGGTATATATTCAGGCAAGTATTCAGGATATCAGTTAGTAGAACTCATGACACATGATAGCACCGATTGGATTTTTGTAAGTTACAGTATTCCCAAGAAATGAGTGGCACCTTTCGAAAGAACTAACATCCAACAGAAATCGAACAAAATTTATTCATTCTCGAACAAACTTCGAATAGCTCTCGAACAAATTTAACAAATCGAGCCCAAATTTCGGACACGTCTCGAACAAAATTCGAATACATTTCAAACAAAATTTTAAATTTATTGAAAGAGCATCGAACGAACAGCACTCATTTCTGGCGAGTACTATACTTTGTTTTAACAACTGGTGCAAAATGGTGTGACAAATATTGCTATAGTTGAATTATTATGTCCTCCGAGGTTAAAATACAAAATCTTTAGGTGATAATGTCAATTCATTACGTATTGCAACACGTTACACATTTTTGATATTTTTCAAGGGTTTCAGTTGTGGCAACGAGAATCTGATATTTTTCTGAGTAATAACAACTGATCGAGAATTGTTTAAAAATGATAATAATGAAAAATCTTTTATTTTGCTGGTTTGAAGTTTGTTCGTCAAAAGCTTCTCTGTCGTTTCTGACAAAGACTATACCATAAAAATACTTCGCTGTCGTTCCTGATATGAATTATCAGACAATATTAAGAAGTAGAAATCATTTTTATCTGAATTAAAGTTTGAAACTATAATGCATTTTTGAATTGTCCACTGCATTTCTTGAGCTGAAGGTTTTGGCACTTTAGCTTAATTAGTTAACTACTTGTATTTAAAACAAGATGGCTAGTATAAGACGAATAATGATTTTTACATTTATTTTTTTATGAAAATTGCACAAATTAAAACATTCGACGGTGAGTTGTCTATATAAAGCCGTTGGTGGATATGCGATTGAAGTTTTCAATTTCTAGTTTTTGGACGACAAAGTGGCGGCATGATTTCACGCGATTAGGAACATATATAAGCTTTTTATACAGTAAAACAACACACGTTTTGCATATCCTAAACAATACAGAACATTAATTAAGGAAAATACGACGCCAGCAAATCGTTGCATTGATCAATATCTGTGAAAACAGAACGTTTGGCTTTCACGTTTCTGAAAATGTGCAGTTTGGTACCACAAAAACTTGTGTCGCCAAAAAGGGTCATATAATGCAAATACCTTTTGAGCCCGTTTCAGTGTACGAGTAGCGACAGCAAAATTTAGCTGATTAGCTGCTGCTTTTGACTGTTCGAGTCGCATTTTGAAAATCTCGGTCCGAAATTTATCTCGTTGCTTGTGTGCAGCTGCCGTAGACGAACGATCAAGTTTGGCCAATATCAGATCGGCGAAAACGGCTCTGCAAAAAGAACCGAGAAAGAATTAACACCTACCGTGATACAAAATTTATCAAAGAAACATGCTGCTCTTCTGTTCTTCACTCAAAACAAACGCGCCACTCGCGTCTAGAACTATTTTACATGATTTCATTAGTCGAGTTAGAAGTTGAAACGTAAATTATAAGCCGACCAAGCTTAAATAAAACCTTTCTGGATTAGTAACTAAAATGAAGAACGTACCATCCTGTACACTTTTTCGTGTTCTCGTTTGATTAAGCAATTTTATTTATGAAGCTTGATTAAGCAATTTTATTTATGATTTAGTTCGCATTGAACTTATGCGGTTATGAAGCAATACTTGGTATACTTGTTAATAAGGATTCAAGACCGATCAATTTACCTGGTGCAAAATTGCTTTTGGAAATTTTGCTGAGAATTGATTATGATACTGGTAGAGGCAAATGTTCTTGAACTGAACCCTGAGTCTAATCGACCTTCCATCGAGTTCACTGATCTACCGCCTCAAGAGTGGAACAGCCCGCTCTGAGTGAAATTTTACAAACTAGAGATTTCTTACAAGAATTTTCCTGAAAGATTACCAGCTTTTTAATGGAAGTGTGTCCTGTCGAACTCAATTATAACATTCACCAACATCCCGGAAGATTCGTAAACCCGACGACTCGAAATTAGGACGCGCCCACCTTGGGCTTAGATTTAGCTTATTTTGAAATTCCCTCCTGGAATTTTGTTTAAATTTTGCTAAACGAAACCTTGAGGTCCAGCGAATTCGACCGGGTTCGTTTACCCCGTGACCCAAAGTGAGCTTGCCCCCACTTTAAACTTCAATCGTTAATTACTCAAAATTCTTTCCAGGAATTTTGATTCTTTTTTACAAATAGAGACGATTTAGATCTTCCATTTGCGCTATTAAGCCCGGCAACGCCGTGGCCCGTTCAAAATTTATAATAAATTTAAACCCGAGCAGCGCAAAAGCCGCTCAGGTTTTCACACAAATTTTACAGATTTCTTTCACGTATATTCGGCTTCATAGTTGGTATTTGGTTCAGCTTTACCATATATTTTTGTCAAATTTCTGAGTTTCTCTATTTCGTCTGTGTACATTTGCCTTTCACCAACGCAGCACGAAAGCTATGGGAGTCTTTAAACTCCGACACGCTGCCGCTGCGATAAAATTATAAAATTTACCAGAGTTGCTAAATTTGACGGCAGTGGCAAACATTTTTGTATAAATTTTAGCGATATCGCAAAAGGCGATATCGGATACCGGCCCGACGGATCAGTTTTTGAAACGACTGTTGACCTGGCTCTCATAAATCGAAAGTTCTAGGTCGAACCTAGCCTCCGTTGAAAATCTCATAGAGAAAGACTGGCAAATTAATCACAAAACCCGAATTTTATGTTTGCCCCACCTTTCTGATAGGTTGGGTTAAAAATTGAGACAGATGGACAGAGCCAACAGACAACGCAAATCGAGCAAAAAACCTAGTAAGAAAAAATTGTTACGGTTACATGGACCATAGGATATCGCGATACGGATCCAATTTAATAGGTAGGAACTGTCAAAAAGGTAGGCAAATATTACAGCAAAAAGAGCTCTTTCCGAAAGCCGATTTTGACGTTGACTATCCGAGAATTTACGCATCTTACGGTCCGTGTGGACCCCAAGGCATCGTCACTAACAGATTTAGTCTGCATTTGACTTTCATCTAGCCGGATGCAATTTTAACTCCTGCCCCCATACCATAAACTTCATGTAAATTCGTACATTAGCATTGGATAGATATACCGGCTATGTAGAGCAAGTTTACAGAAAAAAGCGTGTGAGGTATTACCGTAGAAAGGAGCACCTGCCTCAGCTCTAGCCCCTTATTGTACTAGTACCATCGCCCAGCAGCGATGATGAGCAATTCGAAGATTAATAGCAAAATGATTTTTTGAACGTACAAATACTTAAAACGTTAGTTAATTCGGTTAAGTATCTGTAACCCGGTGGAGCTTGTGAGAACCTGTCACAGAGCGGTTAATTGCTTCGGCAGTGGTCCACTCGGTAGCTCAACCGTAGCACTTCTTGTTTTCGAGTAAGGATTAATTAAGTACTTGAGCCATAAGCGTAAGAAGTCACACGTAGGACAAACAAATAGATCAAACATTCTTGACGACACGTATATAGTGTTCCCCCACTGGGCAGCCAAATATTGTGATAGTGAGAAGATCGTTCCCTGTGAAGTGGGATAATAAACTTTGTCTATTGTACACTTGGGCCAATAAACTTTACCTATTGTACACTTACGAGCTGTTTGACCCGCGAGGATCATTAGGATCGACAGAGTATTATCGTGGGTCAAATTACTCGAGCACTGAATCACGAATTAATGAGTCACGAATTAACGATGTGTCGAAATAGTGAATCAAATAGTCGAGGGAATGCCTCCAATTCTTCCGTAGTAGTAAGGAATCGAAGAATTAGTTGGCAACTCTGGAATGGCACTAATACAATTGCAATATGCGTGACGACCGCACAGCTTATCAGCTTTTAAGATTTCGAGTACCCGAACCATTATTTTTGAGTTTATCGTTTAGGATTTTTCGTAATCACCTCTGGTTTTGTTAGTGTTTTTCTTGAGAACTTAGAATATTGCTCCGCCGAGCCGAGCGTGAGCGAAGGCTTTGAGCGAACCCCGATCTAAGCTCAAAATTGGAAAATTTAGCATTTTTCCTAGATCCGGCTCTTATCAAAATGTGTAAATTTCGCTGATAATGCAAAATATCATTTTTCATATGGCTGATAAGTTAAGTTTTATAGTGTAATATTTTAGTAGGAAATTTTGCCCTTAAAAACCTGAAAAGTTAGAAAACCTGGTCCCAATCTTCCCCTACCGGGACCTATACGCCGCTTAAGAGATATTTCACCTTGCCTGCTCCCAAACTTACCCTGGTTCACGAGTGTAGACAACAAAACGGCCATTTACCGAATATCTTTAGGTAACAAATGAGTCAAGCTTTAAGCATCGAACATGTATCGTTAATGCCATTTTAAGGGCAATTATATAGGAACCTGGAACACGTATTACCTAGAAAAGTTTCATGATTTGCTTCAAGCATAAAGTTTTTATTGAGCACAGATTATCTTGTTATACACAGTTCATAGAAAACATTTGTACCCGGGGTTCATACGTATGCGTGAGAGGAAAATGTAACATCGTACCAATAATATTACGAGTCGTACTTGTGTAGACCTCGATCATATACCAAGATGCCGATATGTTCAACTTATCTTGAATATATCCTAATGTAAATTGTTCAATTATACCCTTGTCGATTCGTTGTAACCTACTGTACTATATTTTTTCTTTTTTTGTAACAATCCTATATCGCGTATCATAGCCGTCGATCACAAGCTGTAGATTAGGATGAGCAAAATCAGACCTGTATTCCCGCGATGTACGCTTCATATTTTTGTCTTCCCGCCTTTAGCTTGCCTGAACCGAAATTTTTAACCAGATTCCCCGTTTAGTTCCGAGCGAGCATATAGTCGGATGGCGCCTCGATAACTGACTACTGTGTCGAATGAATCCGCCCCGTTCTGAGTAAGGTAAGCGCAGCTGTCGTTGGGAAATTCACGCCGTGATCTATACTACAACTGTGAGAGTTCGGTGAAAAAGACGATGACTCCTACATGTGCGATTATCCCTTCGATTCCCTGGCCTAGTAGTTATAGCGTGCTGTATTTTGTTGTACCGATTGTATTATCCCTTCTGATGTATCTTGTACGTATACGATGTTGGTTTATCAATAAATACTAAAACAAAACCCACGGTGTTATCGTGTTTCGGTGCCCAATGCAGCGATACGTATTAAAGGGGTTTGAAGTCGTCGCCTCGATCGACGACCCGCGTTCAGGCTTGACGGGCAGAAATCGCAAGTCTTAGCGCGACTCGCCGATTCATTGAGTGTGAATGACTAAGACTCGTGCACCTAAAAATCTACCGGCAAACCTTCGCTGAACGTCGAACCGAACACGCAATATGACGTTAAACGTCTAGAATTTGTTGGACCCCAGTGGGGTCCACTGGCTAAAATCAAACTGTGTTTAACATTTCCAGGTGGGACAAAAGGGAATAGCGGTCTGATCTCTTTGGCCTGTGAGCAGGTGACGGAACCAACCTCCCTAGGGACCTCAAAGGTAGTACCACTTACGACTACGTACGCAACCCATCCGGCAGTACCAGAACACATCTTGTGGAGCGCTCCTGCGGCTTGCTAAGCTCCGTAGCTTCTTGCGACCGACCGGAAAAGAAAAATGAATCCATTAGGTCCGCCCTCGAGGTTACGATAGCCGGGGTCGTATGGCATTGCGTTTTGGAAGTGCTCAATACAGCTGCGTCACGTTGATCTGATACACTTATATGAGAATTGGCAGTTGTTGTTCTATCCCTGTTGGTAATTACAGGGTATCAGGTTTTCCTCATTTTCATATAATCTTAAGTTTATTTGTGAGCGCGTATTATAACCTCTTTAGGCCTCTCATATGCAATAATTTTATAACTTAAACGAGCACCATATATTGTTTATTTAAGGAGCCGATAAGTTATGTTATGGCTCATTTCTGTGAATTCAGCTTGTTACTTAAAATTTGCCATTTTCGCCGTAGATATACAATAAATAACCATGTACGAATAGTAATAGCAACATCATCAACAATAATAAATGAATAAGTGAAATAAGAAATAAATAGATAAAATATCACCGTAGACAGTAATCATAATAATATAATAATGATTAATAATCAGAATCATCATGATTCTAAATCATCAATCATCTATTTGTTCAAGAATTAAACAGCGTGCACCCGAAAAGAAAAATGAACTCATTAGGTCCGCCATCGAGGTTACGATAGCCGGGGACATATCAGAGCATTTTGGAAGTGCGTAGTGCAGCAGCGTCACGTCGGTTACACTAGCAATACTCGTTCCGCTTCCATAAAGGGTCATAGAATACTAATAGTTGCTACAGAATTATGCAAATTATTCTATTAATACCTTCAGTAAGACAGTGAAATAAAGCAAATACCTGTTCGATATTATATGCTCCCATGTTGCAGAATCATCCAGATATACGTCAGGCATATTACTATGCCAAGCGTTCAAAATTTTTTCACATGAATAAATGCCCACTTTATCTGCAATCGAAATAGTAAAAAAGTTTCGTGTCGCATAACTATCAAAGTAATAATTACAAAGCGTCACAGTAAAACTTAAGTAAAATGAAAATAATTACAATGTTACTATACAGAACTCGCCAAAAATCACTGTGGCTCGCTCGCGACTCGCTGGAAATAAATTTGTTCGGAAAATAGAATTTGCTATTGATTAAAATGTAGTTTAGAAATCTCGAGCGAGCCACTCGCTCGTGGTATCTGCAATCAAAATAGTAAAAAAGCTTTGTGTCGCATAGCTAAAGTAATAATAACAAATCGTCACAGAAAAACTTCTGTAAAATGAAAATAACTACTATGATCACTATACAATACTCGCCAAAAACGACTGTCGCTCGCTCGCGACTCGCTCGAAATAAATTTGCTCGAAAAATAGAATTTGTTGTTGATTTGAATTGTAGTTTACAGATCTCGAGCGAGCCACTCGCGCGAAATGCAACAATCAATTCTGACGCGTACTGTACAATTAATAGTGATCGCGATACATGTCTTAATCCCATTACAGACTGTGGAACAGTAGTTGTACAGTCAGAATTAAGTACATACAAATTCGAACACAGAAGAATTCACAATCGTAATTTCGCAGAAGAATTTCGGTTAAACGAAAAACGATCGAAATCGAACCAATTTCGTTCGATTTTTGAGCACTTTTGCTTGCACAAGTAGAAGTGGTTTTCACATAAGACAAGAAAGTACACAAACCAGACTATATAGTTTGTTCTGGAATAATTATTATTACACGAGGTGTTACTGTTACGAGACATGTCTGAATGCATCAATATGTTCTATGTGTTATTGTTGGACGGCAAAGCATTTCCACTGAGTAGCGAATGGTTAGAGCGAAGGCGCGTAATGCCTGAGGGCGTGGGTTCAATTCTATATACGCCAATTATTCTGACTTTTGAAATATCGTGTTAGCTTCAAAATCATTGAGAACATTAGTATACTCATGTTGCGAGAGACACCTACAGTGTAATGACATGTATTTAGCGTATCACCGTGTTTATGTTTTGGATTCGTACAGCATAAAATGTTAACTGATCCGTGCAGTGGTTAGAACTAAACATGCTAAAACATTAAATGGTGGGCTCCACTGGCACCTTTGCCAGTCAATTTGTTAGCTTCAAAAATATTACAGCGTGTTATAAATAATCGTCGGAAGGAAGATCTAACAAAATGGTCAGTCACTATGTGTGTAAAACTCAAGCGCCAATGCGCACTGATGTGAGTCACGTACATAACATATGTACGCTGCTAAGTCATATTCTCAGTTATAATGAACAAAGGATTGGCGTAACTGATTCTAATTTTGGTTATAATATGCAATCACCGCAAATTTTGTATCTTAACTGGTTCAGGCGGGATACTACATTTACACGGCCATCACACTGGCAATAACACTGATTAGCAATTCATAGTTCACAAAGCACTAGAAGTCGTAACACTGAGAATTTTGAACATCACTAAATTCGACGAAAACTACAATTATATTTTACTTTTTGTTTTAAATTAGAATAAATTCATGTTCGATTATTAATAAATTGATGTTCCAATATACACGTCTAACCTTGCTTTAATAAACGCAGAATTTCTTGCATTTCTACCAGCGAATGGATTTGGCCGATCGATCGCTGCCGGTTGCTACGCATCAACCGACTCATACTGGACCATTCCTGTAATTTACCACGCGATATAAAAATGGATACAATCGCATACATAATATATAACTAGAGACGTTGAGTTATGCGTACCACTCAGTTTTCATTTTTTATTTATATTGAGTTCGCATTCTAATGAACGCGAAGGAGAGTTCTGTGATGTATGAACGCAATTTGCATACGCGCACTTTTCTCCATCTTGCCAAATGACATGTTTAGCCAGACAGATATGTTCGCGGTATGTGTGTGTTTTGTAGATATACACAAGAAACGTTATTGGTAGTCGCATTTTTTGTACGCAGTCAAAAAATGCGATGCTAAACCGCAAAATAGCAATCGCCAACAACACCTAAAATACTCGCCAGAAATGAGTGCTGTTCGTTTGATGTTCGCTCGATAAATTCAAAATTTTGTTCGAAATGTGTTCGAATTTTGTTCGAGACGTGTTCGACATTTTGGCACACTTTTTTTAAATTTGTTCGAAAGCTGTTCGAAAAATGCTTGAAAATAAATAAATTTTGTTCGACATTCGTTTGTTCGAAAGGTGACACTCATTTTTGGCGAGTACGGTATGTGTTCCTATATTACAAATCTTCGTTTGCGTATATAAAGAAAAATCGTGGATCTTCGTTGGCGTATATAAGAAAAAATCGTGGTTTGTGCGAATTCATCGCCTTTACGATCGTCATGTGGCATACAAAAGAACAACCCAAGTTAGTGTACGCACCTAAAGTGGACTCACGTATGATATACATAACTATACCACATACGTTCTTAGACTAACAAATCCATGCTCCACCCATGTTCTTGGAACCACCCCAACAATGTTGTTGGAACACCAAACTCAGATATCAAACATGATCTGTCACCACTAAATGTGGACCCCATTATTTTGATCACCAAATCCAGACCTTCTCAGGTTCTTCACTACCAAATCCAGACCTCCTCAGTTTCTTAAATACCTAATCCAGACCCCATGTTAGTAGTAGGAAAAATACGGGTTCTGGCTCACTTGATTAATGACCTGTCAGGGAAATAATGATTAATGACCATGTGTCACGTGACCTGTCAAAAATGATTAATGACCCTTATCTAAATACATATACATGTATACGTAATACATATAATAATATTCCCCCTCCGCCCACGCATTATATAATAAATACATTTACATATATTCCTAATATATAAAAAATCACAGTGATTTTATGATGAATTAATGCCTGCTAGGACCTAGGGTATAATCCAACGGTGATAATTTTTCTGTTCCGAAGGGGATCACGCATATCGATTACACTTCCTTCTGCAATAAACTTGCTTACAATCAGGCAACTAGTTTGCAATGTCAAACTTTGAGTGAAATTTTTTCAAATCCGTGTGAATGCAGGTAAATTTAAAGTTTTTATTTATTCCGGTTTATATATAACATCAAGTGCAGCTATGGATTGTTGACAAATAACGTATTTGGTATAGAAACTTACTTTACTTAGCAATGTTATGTTTACCATAATTTCTTTAGTGCAATACTTATTCATAATAATTCTGCAGACTAAACAGCAAATTGATGTATCCAGACATGATAGTAAAACTTTAACAACTATGTAAAAAGTAATATTAAAAAAATGCTGCATTGCTGTAAAATATTTCTGACATCATAAAGTTTTACTATTCCTATGTAAACAATATGATTACATTTACACTTATATATATATACTGTTGCACAATATATATCAGCAGGGGTTGCGGTGGGGACACATCACTGTAGTGGAGATGCGCAGCAGACACTCAACCCCTCCCGCAGAGTTAGACAAACATATATGCACCACCGAATAGCAAAACGATCCTCACCACCGACCTCTCTCTGGAATGTTTTGCCCGGAGAGGTCAACCACCTATTGGTTGTTCTACCTGCGGGACCCAACGGCTGGTAACCGTCGGTACATATATTTCCCATGGACCCAACACATGAATTGATTTGGTTGTCAGTGATAGTTGCTACAGTGGTCTCTTTCTACGCACCGTTTGTAAAAGTCACTACCAAAACAATTTCTAATGAAGGTTGCAGTTTTTCGGGCATTATGGTCAGTCAATCTGAAGTTTCGTTACATATTTTTTAAATATATATTTAATTTCAAACTAAATTATTAGTGTATAAATCCCAGCATCATACATGTAAACTATAAAAACTTGAAAGTAATGATATATTGTAACAGTAATAGTTAATGCTATAAAGGTAACATATCTTAAATTCTGCTATGTTAGGTTTAAACTATATATTGATAATTTTAAATCCATGATTGTATTTTAATCGATTATTAAGTTAGCCTTTAGCATCTCAAACCCAATTAAATTACCATAATGAGTTTTTAATGGGTTTTTGACTTGGTCATTAGGACCAATTTGTCAATCAAAATTTTAGGTAGTTAGAATCCATCATTTTAATCGATTTTTGAGATGGTCATTAGCGAGCTTTTCGCTCTCAAGCGTAGCTAATATATTTTTAATGGATTTTTCACTTTTCCATTGGCATAAAAGTTGCAACCAAGTATGAAATTACAAATTTAACAAAACTTTCAACTGAAATTTTCACAAAATTTTGTCAAAATGTAAAAAGTTTGCTAAAATTAAAACTTCTTTCAAAAATTCACCCCGAGCGTTTTGAGCACTATATAAGCAGGCTGTCAGTCTCAATTTTTATCAAAGTTTGTTTCGATCCACACGACGAAGACGACGTTGAAGAGGCTGAGTCTGGCCTAAAAGACATTTTATGGCGAGTCTTGCCTTACAGGACTTGCAATCTATTATAGATTGCTCCTTATAGTGTCACTGCGTCAACATATGTTGGCTGACAATGCAGGACACACGTGCTTCTGCGTTGACCGCGTCTGACTGACATACAGAGCACCCGTGCTTCTGTTTAGACCTGGTTGACCGACAATGCAAGACACACCTATAAGAAGCAATCTATAAAATATTACAAGTCCTGTAAGACAAGCCTTACCATATAATGTCTAAAAACAAAAACATTGCAATGTAAATACGCACACCACATTGTAGAGGTGATGCTACCAAATGGAGAATACAGAGATGGGTTGTCGTTTCTTTGCAAACACAACTGCAGGTAAATGGGGAGTCCAACGTGTTCACAGAAATCTTCCATTCTGAAATCGTTAGTGCTAGGATACCAAATAATAAATTTCACCTTCCTGCTTATACACTCACAAACAAGTCTGCAAATTAACAATCTGCGTTATAAAGGTAGATGGACTTATCCCAGAGCCCAGACAAATGTGGTAATTAACCATCCTCGTAAGGTTTGTATAAAGCCCTGGGTGCAGACTTGGTTATCCTATTGTTATCCAACAATAAACTTTATGCAATTTGACCTCGTAGATTACCATTATCACCGTTGAGTTTAGTCTAGGTAATACCAAGCATTATTCGTCATTGGTGTGGTTCTATGAGTGTTTGACTAACTGAGTAAATAAGAGTGCTTGAAGGATAATACCAAAAATTATTCGTCATTCGGATGGTTCTATGAGTGTTTGACTAACTGGGTAAATCTGGCCATGATTTTATTATTTTTTGTCATATTTTTAGAAAAATTAAAATGCCATACTGTATTTATTGCAACCAGTATTTCCAAAGCAACGAGGCTTGCATAGATCATACGATCGAGCGGCACATTCAGAATTTGAACGGCGTTCCGACCAATCACCTGCGGTTCACCCTTCTGGTTGTGATGAACATGTTCAGACACTTTCGGCAATACGGTGTTCATATGTGTAGCCGCCATACCTATGTATGCTGTTTGCCAGAGTTTTGGGACATTGTCAACTTGTATTTCGTGCCGCGGGATCCTCATCCATATCAACGGGTGACAATAAGACCACGCTGCGTTATGCCTCGTACGGAGGAAGAACCCGATGAGCCTCCTCCAGATCCTCAGTAGTATGTCATTGTTCTTATTATAGGTTTATTATGTCAGCCATATCATCTAATGCTAATGCATATTTCCCTGTCGAGGAAATCCTCCAAATAGTAAGATTTTCAAAATTTTCAAGAACATTTATACCTTTAAATGTTAAATGATGGGTTAAATATTGAATTAGACATTTCAAAAAATCTAATCAACTTAAGGGACAATATATATGCAAAGACTTGGTTAAGTCATTTAACAACGTAAACTTCAAAGACAAGACCGGCGCAAAGATTGAGTTAATAAATGCAGCAAATGTGATCAATAACCTCAAAGACTCGTTTCAGCAATTCAACAAAATAGTCAACTTAAAACATGTCAAGAACACCTGCGCAAAGATTGAGTTAATAAATGCAGCAAATATCATCAACAACACCTGCGCAAAGATTGAGTTAATAAATGCATCAAATGTGATCAATAACTTAAAAGACAAGACTAGCGAAAGATTGAGTTAATAAATGCATCAAATGTGATCAATAACTTGAAAGACAAGACCAGCGCAAAGATTGAGTTAAGAAATTAAGCAAATCTCAACACAAAGAATATATTTTAATTGATTTTTAAAATTACAGTTCAAAGAAATTGATCAGTCTAGCAGTATCTTTTTTTACAACTTTAATCAACAAATTATATTTTTCTATTTTAGGAGGATGGTCCTGGGTCCTTGGCTACATGGGAGCCCATTGGTAACCTTAGAGGTTGTGAGCAATTGCTTGTGCGGTACTTCAGGCAACCGCAACCGCCGCAGCAGCAACCGCAACCGTCGCAACAGCGACCGCAACCGCCGCAGCAGCAACCGCGACCACCACAGCACCAGCAACCGCGACCACCACAGCAGCAGCAACCGCCGCAGCAGCAACAACCGCAGGCGTCGTTGCAGCAACCGGTGCAACAGCCGGGGTCGCCCCTGCAGGACGATGAGGTGTGGATGGAGAGGATGGTGGACTGGCTGGTGGGAGAGCCGCTGTAGAAGGAGGTGACGTTTGGAGGGGACATGCAGATGGAGGTGCCGGCGACGGTGTCAAAAGGTGGTATCCCCGGGAGGCGGCAGTGCAATGTCTCCCAGATGTGAACTGCAGTCACATCATGGTGTCGCTGGAATTCTTGAGCAGATATTAACATTCATCGTCCTCCAGGGGCGACCCCGGCTGTTGCACCGGTTGCTGCAGCGACGGTTGCGGTTACTGCTGCTGCGGTGGTTGCGATTTCTGCTGCTGTGGTGGTCGCGGTTGCTGCTGCGGCGGTTGCGGTCGCTGTTGCTGCTGCGACGGTTGCGGTTGCTGCTGCGGTTGCGGTTGCCTGAAGTACCGCACAAGCAATTGCTCACAACCTCTAAGGTTACCAATGGGCCCCATGTAGGAGCCCACCTTACCAGCACCCTTGCCGGGGACCCAGGACCATCCTCCTAAAATAGAAAAATATAATTTGTTGATTAAAGTTGTAAAAAAAGATACTGCTAGACTGTAATTTCTTTGAACTGTAGTTTTAAAAATCAATTAAAATATATTCTTTGTGTTCAGATTTGCTTAATTTCTTAACTCAATGTTTGCGCTGGTCTTGTCTTTCAAGTTAAGATTCTTGATTCTCATTTGATGAAATTCTTGATCACATTTGATGCATTTATTAACTCAATCTTTGCGCAGCTGTTGTTGATGATATTTGCTGCATTTATTAACTCAATCTTTGCGCAGGTGTTCTTGACATGTTTTAAGTTGACTATTTTGTTGAATTGCTGAAACGAGTCTTTGAGGTTATTGATCACATTTGCTGCATTTATTAACTCAATCTTTGCGCAGGTGTTGTTGATGATATTTGCTGCATTTATTAACTCAATCTTTGCGCATGTGTTGACATGTTTTAAGTTGACTATTTTGTTGAATTGCTGAAACGAGTCTTTGAAGTTATTGATCACATTTGCTGCATTTATTAACTCAATATTTGCGCCGGCCTTGTCTTTGAAGCTTACGTTGTTAAATGGCTTAACCAAGTCTTTGCATGTATATTGTCCCTTAAGTTGATTAGATTTTTTGAAATGTCTAATTCAATATTTAACCCATCATTTAACATTTAAAGGTATAAATGTTCTTGAAAATTTTGAAAATCTTACTATTTGGAGGATTTCCTCGACAGGGAAATATGCATTAGCATTAGATGATATGGCTGACATAATAAACCTATAATAAGAACAATGACATACTACTGAGGATCTGGAGGAGGCTCATCGGGTTCTTCCTCCGTACGAGGCATAACGCAGCGTGGTCTTATTGTCACCCGTTGATATGGATGAGGATCCCGCGGCACGAAATACAAGTTGACAATGTCCCAAAACTCTGGCAAACTGCATACATATGTATGGTGGCTACACATATGAACCCCGTATTGCCGAAAGTGTCTGAACATGTTCATCACAACCAGAAGGGTGAACCGCAGGTGATTGGTCGGAACGCCGTTCAAATTCTGAATGTGCCGCTCGATCGTATGATCTATGCAAGCCTCGTTGCTTTGGAAATACTGGTTGCAATAAATACAGTGTGGCATTTTAATTTTTCTAAAAATATGACAAAAAATAATAAAATCATGGCCAGATTTACCCAGTTAGTCAAACACTCATAGAACCATCCGAATGACGAATAATGTTTGGTATTATCCTTCAAGCACTCTTATTTACCCAGTTGGTCAAACACTCATAGAACCACACCAATGACGAATAATGCTTGGTATTACCTAGGCTAAACTCAACGGTGATAATGGTAATCTACGAGGTCAAATTGCATAAAGTTTATTGTTGGATAACAATAGGATAACCCAGTCTGCACCCAGGGCTTTATACAAACCTTACGAGGATGGTTAATTACCACATTTGTCTGGGCTCTGGGACAAGTCCATCCACCTTTATAACGCAGATTGTTAATTTGCAGACTTGTTTGTGAGTGTATAAGCAGGAAGGTGAAATTATTATTTGGTATCCTAGCACTAACGATTTCAGAATGGAAGATTTCTGTGAACACGTTGGACTCCCCATTTACCTGCAGCTGTGTTTGCAAAGAAACGACAAACCAATCTCTGTATTCTCCATTTGGTAGCATCACCTCTACAATGTGGTGTGTGTATTTACATTGCAATGTTTTTGTTTTTAGACATTATATGGTAAGGCTTGCCTTGCAGGACTTGTAATATTTTATAGATTGCTTCTTATAGGTGTGTCCTGCATTGTCGGTCAACCAGGTCTGAACAGAAGCACGGGTGCTCTGTATGTCAGTCAGACGCGGTCAGCGCAGAAGCACGTGTGTCCTTTATTGTCAGCCAACATATGTTGACGCAGTGACACTATAAGGAGCAATCTATAAAAGATTGCAAGTCCTGTAAGGCAAGACTCGCCATAAAATGTCTTTTAGGCCAGATTCAGCCTCTTCAACGTCGTCTTCGTCGTGTGGATCGAAACAAACTTTGATAAAAATTGAGACTGACAGCCTGCTTATATAGTGCTCAAAACGCTCGGGGTGAATTTTTGAAAGAAGTTTTAATTTTAGCAAATTTTTTACATTTTGACAAAATTTTGTGAAAATTTCAGTTGAAAGTTTTGTTAAATTTAATTTCATACTTGGTTGCAACTTTTATGCCAATGGCAAAGTGAAAAATCCATTAAAAATACATTAGCTACGCTTGAGAGCGAAAAGCTCGCTAATGACCATCTCAACAATCGATTAAAATGATGGATTCTAACTACCTAAAATTTTGATTGACAAATTGGTCCTAACGACCAAATTAAAAAACCCATTAAAACTCATTATGGTAATTTAATTGGGTTTGAGATGCTAAAGGCTAACTTAATAATCGATTAAAATACAATCATGGGTTTAAAATTATCAATATATAGTTTAAACCTAACACAGCAGAATTTAAGATTACCTTTATAGCATTAACTATTACTGTTACAATATATTATTACTTTCCAATTTTTATAGTTTACATGTATGATGCTTGGATTTATACACTAATAATTTAGTTTGAAATTAAATATATATTAAAAAATATGTAACGAAAGTTCAGATTGACTGACCATAATGCCCGAAAAACTGCAACCTTCATTAGAAATTGTTTTGGTAGTGACTTTTACAAACGGTACGTGGAAAGAGACCACTGTAGCAACTATCACTGACAACCAAATCAATTCATGTGTTGGGTACATGGGAAATATATATATACCGACGGTTACCAGCCGTTGGGTCCCGCAGGTAGAACAACCAATAGGTGGTTGACCTCTCCGGGCAAAACATTCTAGAGAGAGGTCGGTGGTGAGGATCGTTTTTGCTATTTGGTGGTGCATATATGTTTGTCTAACTCTCCGGAAGGGTGAGTGTCTGCTGCGCATCTCCACTACAGGGGTGTGTCCCAACCCCAACCCCTGCTGATATATATTGTGCAACAGTATATATATAAATGTAAATGTAATCATATTGTTTACATAGGAATAGTAAAACTTTATGATGTCAGAAATATTTTACAGCAATGGAGCATTTTTTAAATATTACTTTTTACATAGTTGTTAAAGTTTTAAAAATTCAATGATCGATTGTGGTTATATATCATGTCTGGATACATCAATTTGCTGTTTAGTCTGCATAATTATTATGAATAAGTATTGCACTAAAGAAATTATGGTAAACATAACATTGCTAGGTAAAGTAAGTTCCTATACCAAATACGTTATTTGTCAACAATCCATAGCTGCATTTGATGTTATATATAAATAGGAATAAATAAAAAACTTCATAATTACCTGCATTCACACGGATTTGAAAAAATTTCACACAAAGTTTGACATTGCAAAGTAGTTGCCTGATTGTAAGCAAGTATATTGCAGAAGGAAGTGTAATCGATATGCGTGATCCCCTTCGGAACAGAAGAATTATCACCGTTGGATTATACCCTAGGCCTAGGTCCTAGCAGGCATTAATTCATCATAAAATCACTGTGATTTTTTATATATTACATATATATGTAAATGTATTTATTATATAATGCGTCGGCGGAGGGGGACTATTATTATATGCATTAGGTATACATGTATATGTATTTATTATATAAGGGTCATTAATCATTTTTGACAGGTCACGTGACACATGGTCATTAATCATTATTTCCCTGACAGGTCATTAATCAAGTGAGCCAGAACCCGTATTTTTCCTACTACTGGGCATCCAAGTACATTATATAATTAGACTCCTTTGTTGGGTCAAAGTTTTCCAGATACTTGTTGTTGGCTTTGGCGTACCGGTGCGAAATCATTGAAATTCGCCCACGTATGCCATGTTCAAAAAACATGTACATATTGGAGTCTTTCAACAATTGCGTCCGAACTCCCGTCAACTTTAAACAAGCATCCCATCCAAAACTTGGGAGCGTTATATAATGTACCGGATCCAACTTATAATTATCAATAGCGAAACTTCTAAAACTTTCAAAAACATCACATAACAATAAAACATCAGTCATCACATAGAGATCATGGCACTGACCCATGTTCTCTAAATCAAGTTCATTCCAAACTGTTTTTACAAAATTGTAATCGTCTTCAGTTATACCTTGATCATTTAGTTTATTATAGAACGCTGTAACCGTAGGGAGATGTACCTCATCAAAACGTTCCCAACTATCCATATAATCATAAGAGTATACACCCTTTTTCAACATTAATTCCGTTAGATTACCAAATTCCTCCTGGAAAATTACCATCTTTTTTCAAATTATCAAACCAACGCCTGAAGAGAAGACGGTAAAAATTGTAAACTGTCTTTAAATTTAAGGGACCACGTATATTTCTTAAGTTTTGCAGAATCCTCAACAGCTGTCTTATCCTTCACCACATCATTATCCAAAAGTTCATTATCCTCCATTTCACTGTCCAAGTTGATCGAGATCAATTCCATCAGAAAGTTCGTCTTCATCAATTTCCAGATGGGGTTGAATAATTGGTTGCATTGAATCGTGGATAGCAAAGAGATGGACGATGTATCCGTTTGGATCATATGTTGTTCGAGGTTGTTGTTGTTCCGCAATCTGGTGTTGTAGTTTGATACTGAAAGGACAAATAATCCTCAGCACCCTTGGGTATACAATCGAGCTTCATTTTCAGTTGATTGGTCAGCTTCCCAATCTCTTGCATGATAAGATGTTCGTCGTACTTTCGTAGATTGTGGAAAAATATGTTGACATCACGGTTGATTTTGTAGCTAATGTTACATTCATTGTCGACAGCACCGCGATACCGACCGCACAGGTGACAGTGATCTCTGACGCGATCATATAAAAGAGGTTGACCACAGATGAAGCAGTCTTTAGTGTTGTGATGGTGAAATCAATCGTTTTTATTCATTTCCATTGAAATTGGGTTATTGACACGCTCTTGGTACTTGTTACCCAATTCTATGACATTGAGTAAAAAGTCTTTGACGCAGTCTTTACCGCGATATACCACGGGTTTCCCCATTTCTTTTGTATCCTCTCCACAGCATTGAAAAATATCAACCATTCCAACGTCGCACACTTGATGTTTTTGATAAGCTTCGGTGTATGAAGTTGATGGACATGGTTGACAAGAATCGATGGGGAGAAGGAGCGTTTCAAAATCAGCATAGACGGTGTATGGAGCACGAAGCATCTTGTGTGTATTTCGAAATTGAAGTATATCGTCTTTGGGGAACGTTATTCGAGTATGTTCGTTGTTTTTACACATTTCTGTATGGAGATACAGTTTTGCTTGAGAATACTGAGGAAGTAGACATCGTTGACAAATATAGAGACGTCCTTTATATCCTCTCTGTGTATGTAGTAAACGATCCAAATCTTTGATCCAACAATAATGTCGTTTGTATAAAAGTAGATTAACCACTCGTTCATAGAGTACCTCCTATAAACGAAGAGGTACGAGTTTACCGTCATCGTATGATATTACACTAATACCTATACTGTTGAGTTTTTCAAACTTGCTGATATCGCTGACTTGTACTGGGAAGTTGATACCATCGAATTTCAGATTACCAACAAACGGTTCATATTTCGACTGTCGATCCACATGGGAGTCTCCTGGAAAAATAGCTGATAATATAGCCCATTGAAAGCATTTGTTGTCGTTGTTTTGAACATTAACAACGGCCTTTTTCGCTTGAATTGTCTTTGGGAGAGGTTTGTATGTTGCTCCTCGTAATCCAACGTATCGAGCCAGATGTAAATCCAAATGTTCTACTTGTTTGACTATCCAACCCGATCCACGTTGAACAAAGGTGTCAATGTTCTTTAAAATATCATCGAAAATCATTGATGTATGTTGATTGACGGTTGAAAAATTAAGAATACGCTGTAGTTTACCAGAGAAGGTTGCACTGATTGTCGTATCAGGATCCATATCCTTCTCAAAAGTAACCTTCATACCAACGTACGCCTTGAGACCATTCCATGTAGACAGCCGCTCCTTGATCGCAATCTCCAACTGTCGCCTGCTGTGATTGAGGAATACAGCAGGGTCCACCACGCTGCGACGTGACGTAACATGATAGCTCTCCAAAAAACCGCGAAGTGGTTTGGAGAGCAGTGTAAGCACAAAACCGACCATTTCAGAAATGAAAGCCATTGTAAACTGATTGCAAATTTAAATTACACTAGCTTTTATACCCTTTTCATGTATTCACAACTGACGCTGATTGGTTGAATTATTGGAATTGTGCCAATAGAAGCTTCTAGAAAATTCCAAAGTGATGAGTCATCAGTGCTTTTTGTATAGTGGAAGGTGGGGTCCATTATTATATGTATTACGTATATCTGTATATGTATATATTATATAATGCGTGGGCGGAGGGGGCTATATATTACGTATACATGTATATGTATTTATTATATAAGGGTCATTAATCATATTTGACAGGTCACGTGACCCGGGGTAATTAATCACTATTTCTCCTAAAATTTTGACAGGTCATTAATCATCTGGTCCAGAACCCGTATTCTTCCTACTACTCATGTTCTCGACCACTCTGGCCTGTCCACAGTGGGGGTTGGGGGACCCCCACTCGGCTAAATCCCCCATGTTCAACTAATTCCAAAAATTTGTTTTTGTTTGCAAATTGTTTTTAAACATAAATTATCACTATTTATAATGCTAAGATATCGTTTTTAGCTTGAAAATACATTATCGGTAGTAAAAATGTATGAAAATATTGCAATATTTAGTATTTTCAAGCAAAATTTACCCCGAGAATGAACATGCCCCCCACGAAGTTGCCCCCACTTTTCGGAGGGCTGTGGACAGGTCAGATACTCCCCACGTTCCTGGGGGTCGTAAAAGTTAACTTTTCAAAAACATTAAATCTGCCCAGGAACATGTATAGGGGTCTGGATTTGGTGTTCAAAAACATGGGTGTTTCAACAATGGTCAAAAAACAAGAGTGGGACAATCGTGGTTACTACCACCATGCTGGTAATGAATCTAGAGTGGCAAGGTTGACAACGATAGCAAAGGGCCGAGGTCGATTATATATTTCAGCAGAGTCGACTATCACCGACTCTTGCTATTACGGATCTCGCTCTAAAACACATTTTGAATGATGATCACACTTGACTTTAATTTCTGGTAGAAAACAGAAAGATTATCCATCCAGTGCTGTATTAGGAAATGTTCGAAAGAATATTAATAAACATTTGGATAAATGAACTTGTTGAATGAACAAGTTTTTCAAAGTTATTGCAGTAAAGTTGTAGCGTCCGCTGACTGGCCACGGCTCTCAACAAGTGGCAACAACCAGCAGGTGGCGCACGTCTTACACAACGACGAATACAAACTATGTAAGTTAGCAATTTATGTCGGAAATGCTGGCAGAGGTGGCCGTTACGGTGGTTAGAATTAGTCGTTTTGATTCGGAATGCGGGCTGTGGGTTTTTCGTTTTAAACCGACTGTTCCCTGAAATTTGGCTGCAAAAATATTTCAGATCATGGATTTTCATCATGTGTAAATGCTCACACCGGAGCAGTACCGTCCCTGGCGCGGAGCGCCGATTCCTCTAACAGGCAACCCCACATATTAGTGGGCCATCATACAGCAGTTGTACATATCTGGCCTGTCCACAGTGGGGGGGGGGGTGGGGGGACCCCCACTTTCCAAATCCCCCATGTTCGTGAGATTTTCCCCCATGTCCGTCCCCCCCACTCGGCCGAAACCCCCCATGTTCAACTACTTCCAAAAATTTTTAATGTCTGAAAATTTATGTTCTTTGTTTGCAAATTGTTTTTTTAAACATTAATTACCACTATTTATAATGCTAAAATATTGTTTTTTTAGCTTGAAAGTACGTTCACAGTAGTAAAAATGCATAAAAATATATAGAAAAATTTTGTATTTTTAAGCAAAATACTACCACTTTTGAAATTTCCCCACGAATAAACATGGGCACCCAAAGTCCCCACCGCTTCAGACGGCTGTGGACAGGCCAGCATATGTCATGACTGAAATTTATTACCGCGATTAACTGATGAATTCACTATTTCGCAGAAATTTTAACTTAGGATGAAAGCAGGATAAATGGAACTTGATACGTAATTCATATTATAAACAGACTAAATGAAATGGATTCCACCTAAATGAATTAAACACGAGGTTTACCAGCTTATACTAGGAGTTACCGCACAACATTACGTAGATATGACATGCATTATTATGTATTTTTGGAATTGATTTCCCTATGCTGAAAGTAGATTCTATTTTCTATGAACATAATTAAAGTTAGTATTATAATTAATAAATTAGCTGCCAGCTATGTCGATTGGACCAAAGTGTATTTTCGTCCATCTTTTCTTCCACCACTAAGTGACACAGACTATTCATTGGCTAACGTACTTCAAGAAACTTTTTAATTCCCATTTCACAATATAGTGTTGCTGAATCAAATTCTGAGCGCGTCACACACCACATCGCTAACTCAGCCGAATGAAGTGCCTAAAATAGCTATCGCCAGTGGCACATATAAACTGTGATAATAGACAATATTACGGCTACGGTCAGAAATAAAGCCAATTTTGCACGAGTCATTCGCGAAAAATTAGGAAATTGTTGGCGAACAGTTCGAGAAAAATATATAGCTGTTCAAATTCGCGAATTTTTTTGGGAACGATTCGCGAAAAATTTGCGTTTGCATCTGAACAAACTGTATACTCACAAAAATCTCTTTAATAAGAGAACGATACTTCGAGGTACCTATGCGTTAAACAGGTACTAGACTTTGGTCTAGGTGGATAACCTGATGGGTGGTGTAATTGGCAATCATCATGGCCAGCCTACACACAATGCTTCGGCGTAATAACCCGGATTGTCACCTTGTGCCAATTGCATGTTTATCCGACTTTTTAAGAGAACGATACAAAGTATCTTGAAGCACGAAAATTATACTGTAATAATTAATGTAATTTATCGCAAATACAATAGTACTAAGTGATTACAACCAAGTTTTTGCAGAAATAATGCAAAGTTACAGCAAAATTAAAAACTAACAATATCATATGTTCGGAAAATTTTCACACACTCACCATATCTGAACCAGCGTAAAATCACGCAACACTCGACAAGTGTTAAAGGCGGTAGTTCCGCAATAATATGTCTGATAATTTACTACATACAAAAGCGTTAGTGTAAATAAAGTAAATTGTGGAAACGTTCAACAGCACAAACCAAACTACACTCTTCATCCCTGACACACTGTACAGTTCGTGCCAGAAATGACTGTCACATTTTGAGTGAGTCACAAGCGAGTCTCGAGAGAGTGGCTCGCTTGAGATATTGACACTATTTAAATTAATATTAAATTCTATTTTTAGAACAAGTTTATTTAAAACGAGTCACGAGCGAGTGACAGTCATGTTTGGTGGGTACTGTGAGTTAACAAGTGATCTTCAGAACATTACATACGTCAGATTTATGATTTTGGATTGGTTTATGCTACGTATGTACAACTGCGTTGACCACCTTGCTAAGATAGTTGACCAGCGAATAGTTACTACAGTGTGGCGTGACGTCAGAAACGATACGGTCCTATTATTTATCAATTCGTGTTCGCAAAACCCTTTCTAATTAAAACCTCACAAAATTTTGTTCGCGAACGAGAACTAATGTTTTGGCTGACTGCAAAATATTTGGTAACTCAAATGTTTACAAAAAACAAAATAGTATGGTCAGCAGGACCATCTTAAGTTTTGTTGCGCATAACATAGAAGTCTATCTACGGTTCGGACTACCCAAATCATATCCCTCCTGAGCCGCACATACTTTCTCCGTACCAAAGGCGCGCCGAAAATATTAGTATTTATGTCCAAGGGAATATCGTTACGTTTTTAGCCCCCATAAACTATTTTGTTACAATACACATGTTTGTATGTAATAGCTCCATGTACCAGCAGGCCTACTACGGCGATTGTATCAAACTGGCGAACACTCCCCGTCTAAATATTTCAACATTTTCCAATAATTAACCCCTCCATCCCCAACGGGGCCATTCACTCCTATAACAGAATATAATAACGTACCTATGTGAATTTATATATACATATATATATATATATATATATGTATATATATATATATATATATATATATATGTGTGTGTGTGTGTGTTATACGTCATGCAAATTCATTTGGCTTGTACATATTTTGTTATTATCCTATTTTATGTTTCTGAATTATTTAGTTTTCGTTCGTTTAGTTATTTGTTCGTTATTGTAGTTATTTGGTAAATTTGTACAGTTTAGCTGCCAGTACTTTCGTTTTTCCTGTCGACTTTTGTGCTTATTTTTTTATTTTTACTTGTTAGTTCGATTATTTGTATTTCTTTAACGTAGATTAACGTGTGTCATTCTTCCAATGTGTTAATCGAACATAGGATCTTTTGAGTTTTTAGCCATGGGGTTATATAACTGATGTACTACCGTTCCGTATCCACATTAATGTGCATTTGGTATAGCGTTGAGAAATTTTTTTTGCGTCAAGCTGACTAGAACCCGGGTAGCTTTGTACAAACTCAGCTTTACTTACCGAGAGTCAATTCGAAGCTGTTGCTAGCATCATAAAGACCCTTTGAATCAAAAAACGTTCATGAACGGTTACTGCACACTGATGTAAGTTAATCTAACTATTCGCGTGCAGTGCGCAATAATTTTGATACCCATGCAATGCGCGTGTTTTCTTGTATCCGTCTTCAAATATGCTCAAAAACGTCCTCAAATTTTTGGTGCTACACTTCAACCCCTAGCTTCGAGTTTTTTTAAGTCGGCGGCCAGTCAGAGCCGCTCCACAGCTGTCATCTACAGGTTATTTCGGAGCCTTGTCGGGCCTAACTTCTCACCATTAATGAAAATGTGTCAAATCTAGTTTATAAGTTAAGGTATAAAGCTGTATTGAAAAACAATTTCAAATTTGTTCAGAATTTTTTGCAACGTTGTCCCGACAGGTGAAATAAACTTTCCCATTGCCAGTGTCAGTTGCTTTAAAGAAAAATTTACTAAACCGTATTTTTTATCAAATAAGCATTAAGAAATTGAACCTTGGTCGCAGAAGTTCTCAGAACGCATTGAAACGTAATGAAGTATATATTCATCGGGGGAGAATACTTTAAATTCCGTCTGTCTGTGTGTGATCGGCGATAACACGGGAACGGCAAAACCAATTTTCATGATTTTGGGGTCATTCGCACCGGCTTAGTCGATTTACCGCGTACATCGCCAAGCGTTTTTTGATTTGGAGTCTGGTTTCGGGTCAAGGGACAAAATGTAGGTTTTATCCCTTTTACCCCATTTGAGTCCCCTTCACGGAAGCAAGGTTATTTTTATCTTAAATTTCGAATTTTTTGTCTGGTTGGTTTTATTTCAGTAGTAAAATGATAAATGCCGACGCCTATTTTTTTGTTTTTCGATTAAGGCTCCGGTTCTGGAGTTATGGGGTTTGAGGTGTGGCACCGTCGTTTTTCCTGAGCGCAAAATTCGACAATTTGTTCTGACGTCCTGCACGGCGGAAAAGTTTTACTTGGGTTTTTAGGGCATGGGAAACTCGTTGTCGGAGTTGATTTTGCTCTGCGACCCATGGGTACGGGGGTATGGCGCCGCCATGGTTCCTCGACCCAAAATTCCCAATTTCATTTTGACGTTCTAGGAGACTGATAGCTTGCACTTGGGTGGCTTTGTGGTTTTGTCTAGTTAAAACTCTGTTTGTCACGATACCTACCTCACGTCGCCTATACCCTTAATAAATTATGCATAGTCTAGGTCAATCAAAACTAGGCAAATATTAAAATCTTAAATGGTGTTTAGCACCTTGTATAACCTTAAATGGTATACCGGGTATGTTATAATATTTTGTATCCACAGTAATGTACAAGTTTCCACGCTATATTGACACTGTACATTCATTGATCGCATTTGTGTTTACAAAGATGTGTAGTAGCAATGGCGTGCAGTAGCCAGTTGCATGTAATTAATAATACTGCCATGCCGTACGTACCGTGTAATGGAAGTAAACAATACATGCAGTAGTTGATCCACGCAAATCTGTGACAGACAATCTGGAGCTTACTTAAAATACGCCTTCCAACTGTTTTCCAGATTTCATGCACAAATATTTAGAAAATGTAAAATTTTAAAAAGTGCGAAAATCATTAAATTGTGAAATATTTTGTGAAGTTTGAAATTGGTACCAATCGACTCAACTCGACGAGCTGAGTTCAAAAATACCGCATACGACTATTTTCCGAAAAAAAAGTTTTTTCTGTGTTTACCCCATGGTCCCACCTGTGAAATGTCACCTGAAAATTCTGAAAAACTTTTTTGTAAAATAGACATGATGCACCTAGATCGATCCAGCATTACAGGAGAATGGTACCATTTATATCGATATATCTGGCCTCCCTCTGAACTTATCCGCAAGAACAATCAACCACTTCGAAAGTAACCCTTTGGGAACGCTCGATTGATCGATTAATGATTTATTTCCCATTTTTTTATATTTTACAGCATAATATTAAGCCATGGCAGCACGTGGCAGACCTCAAAATACTAGATTTAACATTTCGCCCCTTAATACTATACTTTCTGAACCTGATATTAACAATTTGCGCATGACCTATAACCAAATGGTGCGTAGAACAAGTACATATGAAGATGCTATTGTTCTGCTTGCCCAATGGAGACTTATCGCTAACAACCAACAATGTTCATGTGGCGACGCGATGTATTTGGCTTGTCTTAATGACCTCGCGCGCTTTGACAAGTACGAATGGCGCTGTAAAAATTGCCGAGCCAAATTATCTATTTGAAGCGGCGCATTTTTTGCCGGTCACCCCATCACATTGGAAACGACACTCGTGATCATTTTCGGCTACATCAACAACTTTCCGTCAAACTTCATTCGCTTGCAAACAGGGGTCGCCACAGATACCATTACGAACAGGTACAACTACTGTAGGGAAGTGGCTGTCGTTTAGGACCGTGATCATTGGCAAAACAGCATGTTGGGCGGCCCAGGTATGAGTAGAAGTTGACGAGTCGAAGTTTTTTTGACAAAAATACAACCGCGGGCATGCCACGTCGTCAGCATGGTTGGGTGGTGGGGGCACAACAAACGGGCAAGTGTCTACTTTTCACGTCCCCAATCGCACCATCAACACACTCATGCCTCTAATATTTCAACATATCCGACAGGGAACCCGCATCATCACCGCCAGCTTTCAGGCCTACATTCAAGGACTGCGCCGCCTACCTAGCCCCCAGCAATATAGCAACGCCACGGTCAACCACCATAACCACCAATTCCTTAATTCCTAAGCCTTACACTAAGACTAAGCCTAAGCCTTAGACTAAGCCTAAGCCTTAGACTAAGCCTAAGCCTAAGCCTAAGCCTTAGACTAAGCCTAAGCCTTAGACTAAGCCTAAGCCTTAGACTAAGCCTAAGCCTAAGTCTTAGACTAAGCCTAAGCCTTAGACCAAGCCTTAATTCTAGGCGGATAAGATGATGGGTGGTGTAATTGGGCAATCATCATGGCCAGCCTACACACAATGCTTGGGCATAACCCGAATTGTCACCTAGTGCCAATTGCATGTTTATCCGACTTAAGCCTAAGCCTAAGCCTTGACTAAGCCTAAGCTTAGACTAAGCCGCTGCGCTGGCTAACTGCTACGGTTTTAGGATACACATCTAATGCTTCCTCTCCTGCATTTGTCGGTGCAGTATTTCCGATACCAGTAACCTAAGCTTCAAGCTTGCCCTTGATTGGCCAAGTTGCAACTCTCCATTTCCAAGCAACAAAATTTCCATTTTCCGCTTGTATTCCGAAACCGGAGCCCCATATCTTCTTGTGACGGAAAGTAATTGTCACACCACATAAACGCACCGTATCGCGCACTGCATTTTCTATCTGAAAAGATGGTGGGCCCCTTCTGGGTTTTTCCACTAGGCCAATTGGCCAAAAATACCATAAAACTCAAAGCTGTAGTTACAATTTTAATTTTTGTACCCTAAATTTATTTGCTTGCTGTTATATGTAATAAGCCGTATTCATCTGGTCAAAAATCATGTTAAACATCTGAAGCTCACACAGTAATTCTTATTGTCTAAACGTTGACAGAATGGCAGACTTAATCTACCAACCTATAGGCTTGTTTGGGAGACCTGGTGAATTTATAGTATTTGTAAAGTTTAGAAACCTATCAAGCTGTTGGTCGCTCTTGTTCCGCTACCAAATTATGGTTGCAGAAGTCATCAGTAGTGCTATTGAATTGTCTATATGTAATAACCGGTGACGCAGCTGCATGGCGCAACTTCCTAACACCATGCCCATACGACCCCGGCTATCGTAACCTAAAGTGTGGACCGTGAATATTAAATTTTGAGCCTGTCTTTGGTAGACCCAAGAAGCTACAGAGCTTAGCAGGCCGCAGGCGCGCTTCACGGGGTATGTTCGGACCACACCCGAAGGGTTGCGTACGTGTTTAGTATCAGGGTATGATTTCTTAGGTCCCCCAGTGATTCTAGCAACGACACCTTCTCGCATGTATTTGAGCATAGCCTCTATTCCATATCTTAGACTCATAGTAATTTGTTAAATTCTGTTTGGAGTAGTTAGTTTTAAAATAATACATGAAAATGTCCCTTAAAATTTGAACCTAAAGACAATTTGCCTAGTTAAATTCACGTATGCTCCGGTTAAAGCATTGACCTATGTGGCCCCCACAGGGTTCCGACAAGCCCTGAGTGTTTAAAGTCGGGATATTAATGACATGGCCTGCACTTATCAGTAAGTTCTAAACAAGTATTCTGGTACTTTGACCAGTGAAGTTTTAAGTTTGTTAAAACCGAGAGCTCGTAACAACTTTTGAGTCATTTGCGAATTAACGGGAATTTATACACCCTTTTTCTTTTTCTCATTTGCTCCATTTTTTTACTAGTGAAGAACAAAACAACCTTGATAGAAGGCGATGCTCGCCAGAGCTTGTGAGGCATTGTCACACACAAGCCATGAGCGAGCAGGGCCTGCTCGTCCAGAGCGGACAAACCAGAAAAGAAACTCTCTATCGCCTCGGTATTCAATAAGACTCACTCGATTTTCAAGATCCAAGCGTTTATTTACAAAGATGAGGGAAGCTTATTAGGAGGGACGGATTCCTAACGGTCTCAGCAAGTATTGTGTTGTAGTCGTTACGATTCGGCACGGTGTGACGGCACGGGGCATTAAGAGAGAAGAACGGGGGAAAGAGAGCGTGCAGATATTCGCCAAATTGCGAACTAGGGGCGGTTATCCCTGCTTCAGCTCAATTTTAGCGAAATACTCAGCTATGCAGCGCACTAAGCAGGGGCCCTAAAGTGCTTCAGAAGATGCTCCTAAATGCTGGTCGCTCTGGGCGACGAGAGCTTGAGCCGGGCTAAGGGAAACGATATTCAGGACTGACTACGCGAGCTCTACAACAGGGTCAGAACACTACTCGACCGATATTGCCTGCAACATTCGATGAGGGACATCTAATCGCTTATCCTGAAACAATCCGGCACCGGCACCTACACTTTTATCCTAATTGTTTATGTGCGCCTTACTACTCCTTGCCAAAAAAAAAAGGGGGGGCAAAAAACAAACAACACGACGTGGTTTTCGGTTGAGTATCGTTTATCCGGTGCCCATTCCCGGTTCATTTTTTTTATTTTTATTCATGGATAAGCGAGTAGAGGTCCCTCATCGAATGTTGCAGGCAATATCGGTCGAGTAGTGTTCTGACCCTGTTGTAGAGCTCGCGTAGTCAGTCCCGAATATCGTTTCCCTTAGCCCGGTTCAAGCTTTCGTCGCCCAGAGCGACCAGCATTTAGGAGCATCTTCTGAAGCACTCTAGGGCCCCTGCTTAGTGCGCTGCATAGCTGAGTATTTTCGCTAAAATTGAGCTGAAGCAGGGATAACCGCCCCTAGTTCGCAATTTGGCGAATATCTGCACGCTCCTCCCCCGTTCTTCTCTTAATGCCCCGTGCCGTCACACCGTGCCGAATCGTAACGACTACAACACAATACTGCGAGACCGTTAGGAACGCCCGTCCCTCCAATAAGCTTTGATCTTTGTAAATAAACGTTGTATCTTGAAACATCGAGTGCAGTCTTATTGAATACCGAGGCGATAGAGAGTTTCTTTTCTGGTTTGTCCGTTCGGACGAGCAGGCCCTGTTCGCCATGGCTTGTGTGCGAGAATGTCGCAAGCCCTGACGAGCATGGCCTTCTATCAAAGTTGTTTTGTGCTTCACTAGACTCCCAGAGTAAAAATGGAGGAAATGATCGAATAATACAAGTAAAATTCCTTAATTTGCGACAAATGCTCAAAAGTTGTTACCCTCCGGCTCCGCTCGCATAAGTTAAAATCTTCACTGGTCAAAGTACCAGTACACTTGCTTAGAACTTACTGATAAGCGCAGGCCACGCCATTAATACTCCGACATTAAACACTCAGGGCTCGTCGGAACCCTGTGGGGGCCACATAGGTCAATGCTCTAACACGGAGCATACCGTGAATTTAACTAGGCAAATCGTCTTGAGTTTCAAAGTTCTAGGGACATTTTCATGTATTATTTCAAAACTCACTACGCCAAACAGAATTTAACAACTTCCGATGAGTCTAAGATAGGGAATAGCGGCTAGGCTCCATGACCTGCGAGCAGGTGTCGGTGCTAGCCTCCCTGGGGGACCTCAGAAATCGTACCCGATACTAGACACGTACGCAACCCTTCGGGCGGGGTCCGAACACACCCCGTGAAGCGCGCCTGCGGCCTGCTAAGCTCCGTAGCTTCTTGGGTCTGACCAAGAATAGGCTCAAAATTTAGTATTCACGGTCCACCCTTGAGGTTACGATAGCCGGGGTCGTATGGGCATGGTGTTAGGAAGTTGCGCCATGCAGCTGCGTCACCGGTTATTACATATAGACAATTCAATAGCACTACCCGACTACTTCTGCAACCATAATTTGGTAGCGGAACAAGAGCGACCAACAGCTTGATAATAATTTCTGAAACTTTACAAATACTATAAATTCACCAGGTTCTCAAACAAGCCTATAGGTTGGTAGATTAAGTCCGCCATTTCTGAAGCTCGATGTTTAGACAATAAAGAGAATTACCGTGTGAGCTTCAATACGTTTACACTTATTTTCGACCAGATGAATACGGCTTATTACATATAACAGCAAAGCAAATAAATTTAGGGTACAAAAATTAAAAATTGTAACTACAGCTTTGAGTTTTATGGATTTTTGGCCCTGATTGGGCTGAGTGGGAAAAATCCGAGAAGGGGCCCACCATCTTTTCAGTATAGAAAATGCAGTGCGCTATACGGTGCGTTGTATGTGGTGTGACGATTACTTTCCGTCACAAGAAGATATGGCTCCCGGTTTCGGGAATACAAGCGAAAAATGGAAATTTTGTTGCTTGGAAATTAGGTTTAGACTGGGCTCAGTTTTAGGGCAAGCTTGAAGCTTAGGTTACTGTATCCGGAAATACTGCACCGACAAATGCAGGAGAGGAAGCATCAGTACTGTGCACCCAAAACCGTAGCAGTTAGCCAGCGCAGCGGCTTAGTCTAAAGCTTAGGCTTAGTCTAAGGCTTAGGCTTAGGCTTAAGTCGGATAAACATGCAATTGGCACTAGGTGACAATCCGGGTTATGCCGAAGCATTGTGTGTAGGCTGGCCATGATGATTGCCAATTACACCACCCATCATCTTATCCGCCTAGAATGAAGGCTTGGTCTAAGGCTTAGGCTTAGTCTAAGACTTAGGCTTAGGCTTAGTCTAAGGCTTAGGCTTAGTCTAAGGCTTAGGCTTAGTCTAAGGCTTAGGCTTAGGCTTAGGCTTAGTCTAAGGCTTAGGCTTAGTCTAAGGCTTAGGCTCAGTCTTAGTGTAAGGCTTAGGAATTAAGGAATTGGTGGTTATGGTGGTTGACCGTGGCGTTGCTATATTGCTGGGGGCTAGGTAGGCGGCGCAGTCCTTGAATGTAGGCCTGAAAGCTGGCGGTGATGATGCGGGTTCCCTGTCGGATATGTTGAAATATTAGAGGCATGAGTGTGTTGATGGTGCGATTGGGGACGTGGAAAAGTAGACACTTGCCCGTTTGTCGTGCCCACCACCCAACCATGCTGACGACGTGGCATGCCGCGGTTGTATTTTTGTCGAAAAAACTTCGACTCGTCAACTTCTACGTCGATACCGGGGCCGCCCAACATGCTGTTTTGCCAATGATCACGGTCGTAAACGACAGCGACTTCCCTACAGTAGTTGTACCTGTTCGTAATGGTATCTGTGGCGACCCCTGTTTGCAAGCGAATGAAGTTTGACGGAAAGTTGTTGATGTAGCCGAAAATGATCACGAGTGTCGTTTCCAATGTGATGGGGTGACCGGCAAAAAATGCGCCGCTTCAAATAGATAATTTGGCTCGGCAATTTTTACAGCGCCATTCGTACTTGTCAAAGCGCGCGAGGTCATTAAGACAAGCCAAATACATCGCGTCGCCACATGAACATTGTTGGTTGTTAGCGATAAGTCTCCATTGGGCAAGCAGAACAATAGCATCTTCATATGTACTTGTTCTACGCACCATTTGGTTATAGGTCATGCGCAAATTGTTAATATCAGGTTCAGAAAGTATAGTATTAAGGGGCGAAATGTTAAATCTAGTATTTTGAGGTCTGCCACGTGCTGCCATGGCTTAATATTATGCTGTAAAATATAAAAAAATGGGAAATAAATCATTAATCGATCAATCGAGCGTTCCCAAAGGGTTACTTTCGAAGTGGTTGATTGTTCTTGCGGATAAGTTCAGAGGGAGGCCAGATATATCGATATAAATGGTACCATTCTCCTGTAATGCTGGATCGATCTAGGTGCATCATGTCTATTTTACAAAAAAATTTTTTCAGAATTTTCAGGTGACATTTCACAGGTGGGACCATTGGGTAAAAACAGAAAAAACTTTTTTTTCGGAAAATAGTCGTATGCGGTATTTTTGAACTCAGCTCGTCGAGTTGAGTCGATTGGTACCAATTTCAAACTTCACAAAATATTTCACAATTTAATGATTTTCGCACTTTTTAAAATTTTACATTTTCTAAATATTTGTGCATGAAATCTGGAAAACAGTTGGAAGGCGTATTTTAAGTAAGCTCCAGATTGTCTGTCACAGATTTGCGTGGATCAACTACTGCATGTATTGTTTACTTCCATTACACGGTACGTACGGCATGGCAGTATTATTAATTACATGCAACTGGCTACTGCACGCCATTGCTACTACACATCTTTGTAAACACAAATGCGATCAATGAATGTACAGTGTCAATATAGCGTGGAAACTTGTACATTACTGTGGATACAAAATATTATAACATACCCGGTATACCATTTAAGGTTATACAAGGTGCTAAACACCATTTAAGATTTTAATATTTGCCTAGTTTTGATTGACCTAGACTATGCATAATTTATTAAGGGTATAGGCGACGTGAGGTAGGTATCGTGACAAACAGAGTTTTAACTAGACAAAACCACAAAGCCACCCAAGTGCAAGCTATCAGTCTCCTAGAACGTCAAAATGAAATTGGGAATTTTGGGTCGAGGAACCATGGCGGCGCCATACCCCCGTACCCATGGGTCGCAGAGCAAAATCAACTCCGACAACGAGTTTCCCATGCCCTAAAAACCCAAGTAAAACTTTTCCGCCGTGCAGGACGTCAGAACAAATTGTCGAATTTTGCGTCGAGGAAAAACGACGGTGCCACACCTCAAACCCCATAACTCCAGAACCGGAGCCTTAATCGAAAAACAAAAAAATAGGCGTCGGCATTTATCATTTTACTATGAAATAAAACCAACCAGACAAAAAATTCGAAATTTAAGATAAAAATAACCTTGCTTCCGTGAAGGGTACTAAAATGGGGTAAAAGGGATAAAAACCCACATTTTGTCCCTTGACCCCGAAACCAGACTCCAAATCAAAAAACGCTTGGCGATGTACGCGGTAAATCGACTAAGCCGGTGCGAATGACCCCAAGATCATGAAAATCGGTTTTGCCGTTCCCGTGTTATCGCCGATCACACACAGACAGACGGAATTTAAAAGATTTCACCCCATGCAACACACAATCTCCACTACGTTTCAATGCGTTCTGAGAACTTCTGCGCACCAAGGTTCCAATTTCTAATGCTTATTTTGATAAAAATACGGTTTAGTAAATTTTTCTTTAAAAGCAACTGACACTGCAATGGAAAGTTTATTTCACTGTCGGGACAACGTTGCAAAAATTCTGAACAAATTTGGAAATTGTTTTTCAATACAGCTTTATACCTTAACTTATAAACTATATTTGACACATTTTCATTAATGGTGAGAAGTTAGGCCCGACAAGGCTCCGAAATAACCTGTAGATGACAGCTGTGGAGCGGCTCTGACTGGCCGCCGACTTAAAAAAACTCGAAGCTAGGGTCGAAGTGTAGCACCAAAAATTTGAGGACGTTTTTGAGCATATTTGAAGACGGATACAAGAAAACACGCGCATTGCACGGGTATCAAAATTATTGCGCACTGCACGCGAATAGTTAGATTAACTTACATCAGTGTGCAGTGAACGTTCATGAACGTTTTTCGATTCAAAGGGTCTTTATGATGCTAGCAACAGCTTCGAATTGACTCTCGGTAAGTAAAGCTGAGTTTGTACAAAGCTACCCGGGTTCGAGTCAGCTTGACGCAAAAAAAATTTCTCAACGCTATACCAAATGCACATTAATGTGGATACGGAACGGTAGTACATCAGTTATATAACCCCATGGCTTAAAACTCAAAAGATCCTATGTTCGATTAACACATTGGAAGAATGACACACGTTAATCTACGTTAAAGAAATACAAATAATCGAACTAACAAGTAAAAATAAAAAAATAAGCACAAAAGTCGACAGGAAAAACGAAAGTACTGGCAGCTAAACCGCACAAATTTACCAAATAACTACAATAACGAACAAATAACTAAACGAACGAAAACTAAATAATTTAATAACATAAAATAGCAGAATAACAAAATATGTACAAGCCAATGAATTTGCATGACGTATAACACACACACACACACACATATATATATATATATATATATATATATACATATATATATATATATATATATATGTATATATAAATTCACATAACAGAATATAATAACGTACCTATGTGTGTATTCGAACGTACGTATATTCTTTATGCAGTGTTACATATGTGTCTAATTAGGGGGTGCATGGGCCGAGTGGAGGGATGTTCGGCGGAACATGGTGAACTTCTGCTAAATTTACGCGTACTTGCGGCGCAAACAGGAGGGTGCTAGGCCTCAAGTGGTGTACTTAATTATGGCTTTTGAGAGACTGACCATTAATTGCTGATCCCCTACCACTGTTGTACGTTTACATGTAAACACATATATGTCCCATTCGAATATTTCTAATTTCTCTATTCACGAATTTTTTTATTTCTTAAACATAATTTCGTTGTTGAATTTCACGGGCACAGATGGGGTTGGAGGATGCATCCCTCAAATAGATTAGTCTAGGATCAAAACCTTCTAGTATTGGTGTCCTAGTGTCAAAATCTTAGGACAAAATCCCTATTTCGAATCCGCTAGACTTTTCCACCCCTTCGCCAAGGTCTTGCCTTCGCCAAGATCCGTGGGGAGGGGGGGGGGTTGGAGGATGCATCCCTAAAATAGATTAGTCTAGGATCAAAATCTTCTAGTATTAGTATCCTAGTGTCAAAATCTTAGGACAAAATCCCTATTTCGAATCCGCTAGACTTTTCCACCCCTTCGCCAAGGTCTTGCACCCGCCCGCCCACCCAAGCTACGAAACGAATCTGCGTTGCTAGGGAATTTTCAATTTGCGTAGCTATATAAAGAGAAGCTGAACATGTCTATGAATATGTAAGAGTACACATTGCGAAAGAGTACACGAACGAGTACGCGTTGCAAAATATAAATAATAAAAGTAAAATCGCGAATTCTTAAATACTCCTGAAAAAATAATAAATGATATAAATACTCTTCTGTGCAGTGTTTAAAACCTACTGGGATAATAGGATTCAAAAATAAGCCATAATGCAAGCATATTATTTCCTCCATTGGCGCGCAATTTAAGTTTTGCAGATTTTTAGTAAAGAGTTTTTCATATAATTTTTTCCGAATGCAGCAGATTTTCATTCAGACATATGAGAACCAATAACAATCAAACAAACTTACTCAAACCCTTTTACAGTACCTATATTTATGACAAGTAGCAAATTATAGACGAGACAGTACTAAAATACTGCGAAAACTGTCAAAATGAAATTTGAATCAGTACGATTTCTGACTCAATATTGTTTGCCTTAAAATTTGACTCAAATTCTGTGATTCAAATAATTCAATCAAAGACTCATTATTGAGTCAATTTCCTGACTCAGACATTTTACAGTGTACACTGCTATGAAGTAATTTGTGTAATTTAGCTTTATTTGCGATTTGAAGTACTTACTCATTTAAGCAACAGTTCGTAAGTAATGAATTTTGGCAGCTACAACATCATTTACTGTGCAGGTTGTTGTTTAAAATTGATTTGATTAGTAATGATTATTTAGCTCTGCAAAACCCTGTTGTAATTCCTACCTTTTCCGTGAATGTTGCACGGTGCAGGGCTTCTTGGTGCTGATTATGTTGGCTTGTTGGCAGGAATCAAACCAAAAATTTCCTGATGTACTTTGTGACCAGCTAGGAGTCGAATACTAGCGTGCTAAAAGCGCGAAATTCTTCGCGAATTTACATCTCAGCTTCTTAGCGCATGGAATAAAGTAATATTAAAAATTATAATTATTATTCGCTTTACCCTAGGCAACACCAAATATTATTTTAGAAAAACGTGGGTTTGACCTTGTAGCTCCTGATCTCGCAGCCGGACACACCACACGATCAGCCAAGTAGTAGGCAACACTAATCGTCACCTATAACTCGTGAACAGACTGAGAAAGATACTTTTAAGTTAAAGATCGTAGAACCTGTCAAGTTAGAAACCAACAGTTATAAGTTTTTTGCTGCAGACAGGTAATTTTTTTCTAGGTTATAGCATTAAAGCGGATTTTAATTGCAACAGCAAGCACGCTCATGAACAGGTGTGCGAGCGCTCCTACTATTGCGATTGACAGTCTGCACATGTTGTTAAAACTACTTATTTACATTTCTCGTTCTACATCAGCTAGAATTATGCGTTTATCTTAAAAGAATCCCCATGTGGAAGCTTTGGTCCCCAATGGCCATATCATCAAGTGCTATAGAGCACATGCCTACACTATATAATAAAACAGATTGTGCATCAGACACCATCAATTTAACTATAGTATGAAAATCTGTCTATTGTTTTTTTGCAGACGGTGTCAAGAGCACCACATAAAAACAAAACACAAAGTGCGTGTAAATTACGGAATGGTGTAGCGAACACCATATAATCTAAGACATCATATAATGAATGGTGACAGAGACACCTAGGGGGAGATGAAATTTTCGCATAGTGGTTTCTTTATATCGCAAACGCTGCACTAATCAGCTTCCAGTTTTTAGACCAAATAAAGTCCAATTTTGTTGCTTCTGCCCATAAAAATGTAGTCACTGAAGTGTTTTAATAAAAATTTTCGTAATGCATATTACCAGCTTATAGCAACTGCAACCCAAAGGCCTGACCCGTACCTTTTTAGCGACTGAATAAACGAGCATAAAATAAGCAATTTTTGTGTCAAAATACCGTTAGTATTGAACTTTTTACTATCACTCGTATTTGGTGAGAATTATGCTCGTGGATTTAGCTATAATTTGCACATCATATAATCGATATATTTTCAATGAAATCACCCGAACTACGTGATTCTATTTATAGATGATAGCTCAGATCTTTAAAGCACGATCGTAAATCAAGATTCAAGCATATTTCGCTCTCAGAAGGACTTTGAATTAGTTGACTATATTCGACCTAAGTCTTCCCTTTCACTGATTTTGACGCAAGCTATACTTATTGAGGTTATGTCGGTCTTGTGCCAGCTGTGTACTCTTCTGTTTACGTCATCTTGAGATTTCAGATATGGCTATAAAATTAGGGGAGAAAATATTTTCTGGCTTGCAATCGGCATTGTTCTCGATTTAGTTGGCTGACCGAATAATCTAAAACGGAGCTATACCCAACGGCCTGAACGCAGCATTTAGAATTTAAAAAGCTAATGAATTATTAAATCTTGGTCCAAATCATGAATATTTATTGAATTGGCTTTATCGTAAATACGTAGCTATTGCTTCGTCGATAATAGTATTAGCTAGCATTTGTGTCTCGTGTCGTGTTTATTAGGCTACCAGGGGTTACCCGGGGCTAAAATCTCAATTTTAACGATGTTTCACTAAAATATTTATTATATCGCTCCCTCAAAAGTTTTGTTTATGAAAATTTTAAAACTTGCTTCTTTATCTATTCCTAGTTTGCATAAAACTTACTTTTTTACTAGCTAGGTCTAAGTTAAGTTTAATAATTTCTTTTAGTTTCAGTCTAGGTTGAGATCTGGAAGAGTTGGCGATTGATCTAGAAGAGCTTTGTTGTTTCCTTTATCCAGCTACTTAGCTAATTATATTGTTTTGGACTCGTGTTCATAATAGTTTTATGCTGTTGGTAGAGAGCTTACATGTGTTGAAGGCGAAGATCTATACGTCGCCGGTTGATTATAGTGATAGAGTTGCCCAACTGGAAAGGTGCTTATACTCGGCCCTTAGCCCAGTGGACAAGAGATTCTAAGGTCAGGAAACGCCTGTACTCGGGTTTCCTTTTTGATTTCACTAAAGCGGTTGTTTTATTGGAAAGCGCAAAGAATGCGTGGCCTATGGCTCGATTTCAGCTGCTAGAGTGGAGAAAGGCCTATCTTAAGAGAAGAGTAGTGAGTGGCGACACAAATAAGTAACCTTATTCCTATTATCATTTTATGTAGTAATTTTATTTTTCCTTATAACATAGTACAGGTGGCCATAAGTCTAATAGGGGCAGTAGTTAGTAGAAACGTATTACGTTTAGTAACACTTTAAAAATTTTGGCCCTTTTGTGTGGAGTGAGTGCTAACCAGGGCGAGAGAGCAGGTACGGCTCGAAAATATTACTAGTGTAACTGCGTCGTCTGGCATCCGTCCGGGGTCGTCGACGTGGTAGCATTATTCTTGAGTAGACCGGGCGTGTAATGGGACTGGTTCGGACGACCAAAAACTTGAGCATCTTACCTAAATACCAGCATCGTCACCCGTCCGGGGGCATACGCTGAGCAAACTTCAAGTGCATAGTAGTCGACCGCCACTGTACAGTTTTAATAACGTGGGCTGTCTTCCGTCCGGGGTCGCTGGCACTGCAAGCGTAAATCTAACGCATAGGTTGAGGTAATTACATAATCGCATGGTGCACTTTCCGTCCGGGAGTGTGTTGTGTTAAAGCCATAACGTTAGTAACGTAACAGATAAAATATACCATAACGACTATCGCTCAAGTGTAACCCTTAACCAATAGCTTGGATAAGGACTAGGTCAAGTATTCAGTAGCTTCAACTTAACCTAAGAACTAAAGTACTAGATAGGGATCGTCAAGAATATCGAAGTTAGTGGCCGAAGTGCATAGCGAAAATGAAACGTCAGACTGTGGAAGTTTACTGTCAGTCTGTTAAACAGCGAAGTCAGACTGTGCAAAGAGTCCGGTGAAGTACGAACGTGAGCTGAAAATAAGCTGGTACGAAAGAAAGTACCACCGTTTTGGTTACGAGAGTTCGACTAACAGTTACTGAAAAACTAGTGCGAAACCTGAGTGTGTAACAATAGGGTACAAAAGAACAGTACCAAGGCTTATCGAAACCAGTATCGAGGAAAGTACGTATTGGATACGGTTATCAAAAATAGTGCCAAAAGTAATCAGCGGTTTTATTAGTGCCTAACGTTTTATCGTTCGTAATAAATATTTTATATCCGTGTCTGTTGACCGATTATCTGGAACTCTAGCACGTAGAGCAGAGCAAGGATCACGTCGCATCGCGAAGTATAGGGCACTAGAATCGCTCACAAAAAAACAGACGCGCGCCATACGCGCATTCTACTGGCCACACCTCGAACCTCACAATACTTCGTTTACAAATCCCGTCCCCTTTTTAATTCCGATAGCCGACATAAGGAAAAACCCCCATCCAACCCCTGCCCCTGAATTTAAAAAGATATAACATCTGGCAGACAGTTGAAGCTTGCGGGGGTCCGGTAGGCTACCAAGTTTTACAGGGCCCAAACTTACTCAAAAATAACAAAATTCCCTTTTAAAACTCAAGAATTTGGTTTACCACTTTTTCATTTGTTTATTGGTCCCCCGTTTTTGTAGTATTTTAAGTTTAAACTTCATAAATTGTGTAATAATAATTACAAATATTACTTAATTTGCATATTTTCCACTCATTGTCTTAACTAACTTACATATATATATACTTAAAAGATTTTGTTTTTGGTTTTAGTTAGAAGTTTGATTTGAAAGGAATCAGCCGCCTTATAATGCTTGCAGTGGTTTTACTGTGTTAAATATGTTTTTGTTTTATTTGTTGTGACGACATAGCTACCCGGCTCGGATACGTTTACTTGGAATCATGGTTGTATTACTATAATTATGAGTGAAGCTCTTGATCATATGGTATCATTTCATATGCGAATTTTATGCTTTTTGTTCATAGATTATGCGCTAATTTTGACTTCGGAGATTATTAATGTAAAAGAATTGCGTTTTTGAGTATGTATGAAGGGACTTATACTATACTACCATTCTGGTTGAACGTTCAGTGCTTTAAAAATAAGCAGTAGCGCAGTGGAACTTCGCAATTAAGCTTCTTAATTTTAAGTAGTAGATAATTCTAGTAATATTATTTTTCAAATAAAAACCTTATGAACTGAAGTGGCTTTTAATCGTACTAAGAGTGGTGACATATTAGTTAACACTAATAATTAGTAATATCTTACAACTTCGACCCAAAGAGTCGAGTGAGTATCGACTCGGGCGAGAAAGATCAGGTGGGCTCTATAGTTAGTAGCGCGACTTGTTGGGTGCGGTAGCCATGCGGGGCGGCTCAACAAGTAGTTTTATTCTTGAGAAGAGCTGTTGAGTTTAGGGTGTGGATTCGATTACCCACCCCGAGAACTCTATTAGTCTCTGTAGCTAAATTGTTATACCTTCAAGACCAGGTGTTGATGATTTAGGCATTATATCGGATGGATTGCTCGAATTGCCGGAAAACCATTCGAACGTGCTTGATTCCAGTGTGGATTTTGGTAACTGAAGTAAAAGGAATTATATACTACATAATACGTCAGATACACATTCACAGACAGACATATGAACGAATAATGTTCAACCAATCCCAATGTATGCATATATCATACAGTTTGTATGCAATTGAAACCATAATATGCTCAAAGTGACGGTACTGATGAAATGGTTTTACCCCAATGTGCTAGTATATAGGTACCATCACTCTTTTTGGTGTAAATATATGTATATATTGTAGCGGTTTACAGTATAAAAAGTACAGCCTTGCTAAAATCGAAAACAATATTGGCGTTGTGTGGATCTGCTAAATCCGTCAAGCAGAGTTAAGTCAAGACTTAAGTCTAACCTAAGTCTAACCAGGATCACGGAATTTGTTGAACAAGGCTTGAACACATATCGGTTTGCTAAAATCCGTGACCGGCGTACGTCCCCATTCGACAGGGGACTGATAATTTCGGACTGAAAAAACAATTGACGAGGCAGAGACACCAGTGTTAAAGCTCGGGCAGCGCTCCTGAGACGTGAAGGCGGCGTTTAAACGAGTTTACTGATGGGACTGTCACGACATTTCAGGCAGTGCATTCCATGGTCTCACGACACGAAGAGCAAAGCTATGCAAACGAGTGTTTAATTGAGCCCTTGGTTTATCGAGTTTCAAGGAGTGACCACGCAAGCGATTTTCACTGGCAAAAGTGAACAAACGATTTACATCGTAGTCAACGAGGCCGTGTATAGTTTGAAAAGTCAGGATAAGGTCCGCCCGAAGACGACGAGTAGCCAGTGATTGAAGTGACAAGAGCCGTAATCGTTCACGGTAGTCTGCATGGCGATGCCGCGTGCAAGACGAGAAGCTCTGCGCTGTACTTTTTCGAGCAGGTCGATGTCTTGACGTAAATACGGCGACCATGCTGGCGAGGCATACTCGAGCTTAGGTCTGATTAAAGCTTGATATAGCAATAGGAATGGCTTCTTATCAAGTAGACCAAATGAGCGTTGTAGGAGCGAGATGATCCGATGAGCTTCAGCTGCAATCTTTCGGCAATGGTCGGATGATTTAAGCGATGATGAGAGCATATATCCCAAATATCTTTCACAGTCACTGGACGGGATAGCTTCATTGCCTCGTTCGTATTGCAAATAAGGATTGCGGCGTCCAAAATGAATAACGGAACATTTTGGAACCGAAAAAGCCATTAATGATTGAATAGACCAGTCGAAACAAGTGCGCAGGTCTAGTTGCAAAGCTGTGTAGTCGGCATTGTAATCGTGACGATTTATGCGATGTAGCATACAAGTGTCATCAGCAAACGTCCACATCACACTTTGAATAGTGTCAGCGAGATCATTAATATAGACCAAAAATAGTGTAGGACCCAATACGGAGCCCTGTGGGACACCGCTTGTTACTATGGTGGAAGTAGATGATGCACCGTCCACAACGACAGATTGGTGACGATTTGTTAAAAACGAGTGAATCCACTGAAGTAGCAATCCGCAAATACCATGAGATCTAAGCTTGTTCAGGAGACGAGCATGGGGAACTACGTCAAAAGCCTTTCGCAAGTCAAGGAGCACACCATCTGCACAATCTTTCGAATCGATATAACTAGTGACACATTCCATAAAGTCAACTAATTGTAGCGTGGTAGAACGTCGATTACGAAAGCCAAACTGGTTTTGATTAAATAGGTTATGAGCAGACATAAAGTTCATAATTTCAGATTTAATTATAGACTCCATAGCCTTAGAGCAAGAAGCTGTTAAACTGACTGGACGGTAGTTACCGGCATCGAGTCGGGAGCCTTTTTTGAAAATTGGAATGACGTTAGCGAACAACCAATCCACAGGCAGGGTTGATGATGTGAATGACTTACGAAACAAAGTCGCTAATGGTATTGCTAAAGCAAAGCGACACTTAAGAAGAAGGTTATTTGGAATGCCGTCTGGACCAGGAGATGATTGATATTTTAGTCTGGACAGTGCATTGCAAACCGCTAGTGGAGAAAATACAATGTTTTCTAGTTTGGCCTTGGTACGTTGGTGAAATTGAGGAACATTTGCAACGTCTTCTTGTTGGAAAACTGATGAAAAGAAGTTATTGAATGTATTAGCTACGTCTAATTGTTGAGATTGAATCGAACCGTCAGTTGTACGTAGTTGGATAGAAACAGACGGTGACTTTCTGCATGAATTAACATGACCCCAGAATAGTTTTGGTCTAGTGTTTATTTGAGACGCTAATGATAGCATGTATTTTTTATGTGATCGGCGTACCTCTATATCTGCAATCTGGGACTTTAGGCGTTAGTTTTGCCACACTGTTTCTGTTTGGTGGCGTTTAAACGATTTAAACGCATTCTGTTGGCGAGAGAGTGCACGACGACATCGATAATCCGCCCACGGTGGCTTACGATGAGAGGAAGGTAGTGATAATGGTACGAACAATCGAATGGCCTGATGAATACGACTAGAAATATGTGACCACATATTGTCGACTGTCATATCGTCAGCAACAGCAATGTTGGCAGTTAAAAAGTCAGCAATTCCGGGCCAATCTGCACGAGACCAATTTGGTTTACGTAGTTTAGGTTTGCCATTCCAGTCACAAGACAAATCGAAAAGAACAGAGAAATGATCACTGCGTCCGATACCTGCTCCTATTTTAACAGAATTGACAATGTCGCTTGTACAGAAAACTAGATCAAGAATGTTGAATTTTCGCGTTGGTTCAAGGACGTATTGGGTTACACCCAGTTCAAAAACAACGTCCATAAATGCATCACAACAGGTTGGCCATCTCGGCACAGACCAATTTATCTGTGGCCAGTTGAAATCGCCAACAATCAAAAGATCATCAAAACATTCTGTACGAAGAGATAAGAGATAATGGTATAAAGCAGAGTTCATTTCTGTTGTGTTGTTCATTGATCGATATACACAGCTGATAAGAATACTGATACATGCCGTTTTAATAACACAACCGGCAACATCCGGATGGCCAGGGTTGTTGACAAGGGGCGATGGATTGAGTGAATCGTGTACGAAAACGATACTGCCACCGGCATGACCTTCGCGGTCACCGCGGAATGTCGTGGAGCCCTCAATATACAGTTCGCTATCTGGTATTTCATTATTTGCCCACGTCTCAGTAGCACATACAACCTTAACACTGGTGTCTTCCGCTAAATAGAGTTTTAAGAGTGATTGGGCATTAAACAAAATACACGAAATCTGGTTGTCGTTGGGAAAGTGGTTATTACATAAAACAACATTATTACAAAAATTACTTACACTATCAACATTATTTACGGGATTAGAAATAGAACAGATAGATATATCGTTAATCGGATTTGTTATCCATGGATTACTGTTAGCGCTTACTGGCTGGAATTGACTGCCGGCGACCCAGTTATTGGAGACGCCGGCATGTTGTTGTTTTCCGACAAACGAGGTAAAGGGTGACGATGCTTGTTGATGAACGCACTATCAGAATGATTTACTGGCAGTTGAATTTTAATTATTCGCATACCCTTCATCCTGATGTCGGTTTCACCTGCCAGTCGTCGTTGTATATATTGTTGGTAAATAGCGCACTCTTTAGCCTGTTCAGCCGGTGTCCGGTCAGGCTTAAGGCTAATCCCTTTGAACCGGTGATCATCACAGGAAGCAAGAGCTTTTGCTTTACCAAGTATGGCATTTACAGACAATGTAGAAGAAAATGAAACTTTAAGCGCCCTTGGACGTTCAACACCCAAAGCATTTATTTTAGCTTTACCAACACGGCTGATATAAGTGATATTATGCTCGTTAGGATCAACTCCAATAGCCACCAACAGGTTTTTAAATAGCTCTTTATCAGCAATATTTTCGTTTTGCCTATTGACTAATTGTTGAAGGTCAAAAACAAGCAGATTAAACATGCGACGCTCGAGGTCTTTGAATTCGCTCACCGCTTTATCAACTGCCAAGCTTACAGCTTGGTTTACTATATCAGGAGACGTCGCTGCTGGCTGTGAAACTGCCGTTGGAAGGCCACTTCCGTCCAATTTGGCTCGGATGTCATTGACGGTTTGTGACAAAGACCCCAGAGCGGCTTCAAGCTTGTCGCATCGTTGCTCATTGGCATTAATGCCGTCGAGCATTTGTCGAACTACCGGATTACAGCTAACACAAAACCAAAAAACTTTACCCGGATTCTTCACAATATCTTTAGCCACAGTCGGATTGATAGTTACACATCGTGCATGGAAAGTAGCTTCGCATTTGGCACAATGCAGCCACGCGTCATTGTTATCGATGCGGATAGTACCGCCAGCGCAACAGTCAGGTGAATGGCAAGCAAATGAATCATTAACTCCAGTTTGAGATGAACGCATTGATCGGTTGGTAGTATCCATCATTTCAATTGATTACACATTTGACACTATTATAGTGGTTTAAAGAATTTAGTCCACATTTACTGGATTATATTAACAATCTGAGTAAATCTGACTGATTACATTAACATCTGACTTCTAAAAATTAGACTATTTAACAATTTTACTTACTAACTACTAAAGCATCCATTTTCCAAAGAATAACGCTAGAAACAACACCATCTAAAAAGGCTCACACCACGCTTTTTCGTACTATCGTGCATAAATTTAGTTAAGTCGCTGTCGTAAAAGCAATCGTGGTAACGCAACAGCATTTCGCCGCATTAACAAATGAAGAATAGCCATTCAAAACAATTCTCGGAACCACTTTTATTTAGACGTTCATATTAAATAATTTTTTAATTTATGATTAATACTTTCGAATAACCATCACCACACTCCTTTCCCCCCAGGGAAGTGTAACGAAAGATAAGGATAAGATAAATCAGTGATATTTGAGAAGGAAAGTTCCTTATCCGAATAGTATGCCGTATAAAGACTAAAATTGTTATTTTAAACGATATACAGGATAGAATACACCAAAACCAGTATTTCCGACCAGGAAATTTAGAAAAATAAGAAGTTG
>JASANE010011370.1:0-23652 GCA_030248225.1 Trileptium ribeirensis
ATCACACTTAAGCCGACGGATGTTAGATACCTATCCTATATGTCTCTAAAAGTATATCGTATATAGGAAACCGCTGACTTAATGAATTAGTCAACTGAAACAAAATTTTCCAAACATATATAATACGTTTGCGTAATTAATTAACGAATCTTGAAAGCTGAGCTGAACCAAGCATTTCGTTTTATCAAAACAAAAAGATGTGTCCTCTTCATTTTATTCAAACGTCAAACTCAACGCCTTTCTACCCAAACAACCTAAGTCCAGCCTATTAAAATTATTAATTTCACTTTATCTGTCTGAAATATATTAAAACTTACCTTTTGAGCACGTATTTTATTTATTTTATATATTATGCATGGCTTCTATTATACAATGTATAGGCGCGTTTCATTTATTGATAGAACTTCATGATATATTATGTCAAATTTCACACAATATTTATTTAGTTGTCACAATTTGTATCAACATATTAAATATATTATATATCTATATTATTATATATCTATATTATATATATTATATTATATTAATGATATTAATCTATATTATATACAAACAAGGATAATAGATGGCGTGGCTTAAGTTTACTCATGCAAAACTGTTTTAGTAGATATGACGTTCTGTAACTCAATACTTTGTCAAGGACACAGGTTGGCTTATGTAACGGGCTGCAATACGCAAAAGATGGCAAATTCACAATTTACTAAACTATGATCTATTGCATATTGCAGCGATAATTGAAGGTTTCCTCATAAAGCGCAGTTTCATAAAATGCGAAAAAACGTCACAGCATATAGGTTTGCAACCTGCTTGTCTGGATTATTTCCTGCCTGGCTAGTTCTTATTTAGATATATGCATGCATAAGTAATAGTTGAAGCATAAGAAGCCTTGCGTTGAAATATTTGCACGCGCGGTTCCGTAAAGTTCAACCGAGTGTGATAGCACGAGGTTTCTGTTTGTTTCAAGTAAAAATATATAGATGTGTCAGCATTAATATCTTTATTATAAAAGGTTTACCCACTATTTCGCAGAAGCTACTAATGAGATGTGACTTTTGTTATAGTATTCCCTCTTGAATCATTTAATATTTTAAGCTCAATTAAATTCTTCGGGTTAAATTGCTGTCATCACAATTCAGTTATCAAGCGTGCTTAGTTCCACTATATTGATGTAGTCGTTCCTGCTGATGTGGTTGTTGCTGCCGCCGTGGTCGCGGCTACTGTTGTCGCGGCTGCTGTTGTAGCGGCTGCTGTTGTCGCGGATGCTGTTGTTGCGGCTGCGGTTGTAGCGGCTGCTGTTGTCGCGGCTGCAGTTGTCCCGGCAGCGCTTGTACCGTTTTGAGCAGCAATAGTCGTAGTACCTGCGGAGCCCGCTGTTGTAGTTGCGCTTGAGGTAGCAGCTGTTGTAGTAGCACTAGATGCGGTTGTTGCACTTGTGTTGCTGCTAGTGGCATTACTTTGGGAAACCGTAGTTGTCGAAATGCTACAAGTCTGGGTGCAACTCTGAGTTGGCACAGTTGCACTGGAAGTCTAAATTGAAAATGGCAAAATTGATTTTGCAAAAGGTAATACTGAGAATTTCGATTCACTCATAATTTTGAAAATGTCGTAGTTGTGCAGTGTAGCGTAGCTAGTTTTGAAATTATTTTTTATGCGAACATACGCTAAATTTAACACCTAACGGTTAAAACTGCGTTACCGAGCAAACCGCTCCAAGAGTGAAACACTAAATGCCCTATCGCAGTAATATAAAATTCTACTATCATTATAAAAATAACATCGACAACGACAATTGTAACATTCTATGCATGAATTACCATTTGGAAATCAAAGCACTTTTTGGTTTTTGCCGTAAACACATTATAACACATATGAACACTACAAATGTGTGTTTTTGATTACGTTGAAGGATATTTAGTATTAGGTTTTTCCACTAAAATCTGTCATTCCAACGTACAGTGATTAACATGCAGCTCTTAAAGTGTTTCATTATTCCTGGTGTTTATTAGACCGGTTGTGGATGCCGTTTTAGTACATGGTAAGATATGTTTCTATTATAAAAGATACAACACAGGTTCATAGAAATCAACTCAAAAATTCGAATATTGTATTAATGGTGCTTTCTCACTGTAATTCATGAAACACTAGCTACTGCTTTATCTAAACCTTTGCCGGCCCTAAATCCTAGCTTGGCTATCTTGAACTGTTATAATGGCAGATTTACAGCAGCGGAACCAGACACCATCAACTTAATTATAGTGACTAAATCTACCTATTGTTTATTACTGACGGTGTGAAGGACACCATCCACAAACACATTATATAAGGCGTATAAATAACAACATGGTGTAGCTAACAGCATATAAATTTTATGGTATGGTCTACACCATACTATTATCGACACTACACTACCTGTGTATACTATCTGAAAATACAATCACAAACACCATGGTGTCAAAAACACCATATATTTGATGGCGGCAGAGACACTCATGGTGGACAAAACTTTCATATGGGGGTCTTTTATAACGCAAACGCTGCATTATTCGGCAAATAAAAATGAATCGCAAACGAATTGCAAGTTAAAAGTTGCAGCAGTAATTGTAATAAAACATTACTGTGACTTACGTCAGACACTTTTTGAGTATCTGTTATGGCATAATTGTTCAAAACCAAAGATGAATATGACGCAGTTTCCACTTGATTGAACAGTTTGGACTTGTGATCTTTTTTCCATTGACGCCTTTAATAAAGAAGAAATAATTCTTTTCCAGAAACGTGAAAATGGTTATTACAGTGGAATAAATTTATTTCGCTATGGTGGTTGTAAATAACTGGGACCATAGACACATTGGAGCCATAATTTGAAATACGGTAGCAGTCATAAGAATCTCTGTTTTGATAATTTAAGTGAACTGGTGTTACAAATTTTGTCACAAGGAGTTTATTATTATTATCCAAGTTTTCTAATTTATATATTTTAGAGAACAATATTACAAAGGGCATTGTTATACCCAAGGGTTCATTACAATAATCGCAGACAAGCGGTGAGATGGGTCACTTTTCTTATATATAACACTACACGATGATGTGTTCGCTTATTGGTATATCAATAAGAGTGTTCAGACGGTACACCAACAATTTATTGGGCGTATCTTACCAACCCATTAAGGCTTATTTTAAGAGTTCCAGCTAATAGTATTCCAGCGGTTATGTTAAGCTTGTACCGATTATATTATTAAAATGTAACGCATTCCTCAAATTTTATAAACGTTGAAGAAATTTTATGTAAATTCAGTAACATGTTACAAAGTCACAAAACTCATCAGAATTTGGGCGAATAACAACACATAACTAAACGCAGGCTACGCAATGCATTGAGTCAATGCATTGCATTGGTTTGCATTCATTTGCGCCTTAACAAGTACATGCGTTGAAACATTATATTGTTTCATGTGATTCTACACGTTTATAAAACAGTTCAGGCGTTTGGAGAGTTATTTCCGATAAAATATCAAGCTTGATATATGCGGTGCATTGGCATTAAATGTGATATGACGATAGGAACCCTAGTGCATTAACGAGACCCATTTGAGATTACATAGTCTCTTAGACTGTATGCCTCAGTGCAGTGGTTAAAATGAAAATAATTACATTTTTAAACAAAAACGAAACGTTAGCAACTTGAACACTCACAATTTTCCGTGGCTCAAACGCAATATCTTACAGATACGGAGGTATTGTGCTGCGAAGTCAACCTGCAGTCATTGTTGAATGCCTTGCTGGCGATGATTAACGAAAAAGGTATCATGCTTGGAAAGCAAAATTAACCATTATCACAATACTAATCATAGTTTTAATTTTTTTTATAACTATATTACGGTATTAATAGTTATAGCTATGAATTTGAAGATGTGAAGAGCTACTTATTTCCAATTTGGAACCCATATGTTTGACAGGTCTATTCCATATGGAATGTGTCATGGCGTTCCTATCTTATCTAGTATTAAACGTCCGGAGAGAGCACAACATGCACTGTTATCCTTGCAAACAATTTTATAAATACAGAGAACAAAATAAAAATGGTTCAATCCAAAGCCATTCTCTGACGACATATTAATTTAATATAATTGATTTATTTAATTAATTTAAACGAATTAATAATTAATTTCCGGAATTACAGATAACAAATTTAGATTGATTCAGTACAAAACATGTTTTTGTTGCCTCATTGCTCTTTACTGCAGAGCGCATAAGTAACAGTGAAAACGTTAAAGATATTCTTTCAAAAATTCATTTAATTAATTTAAACTAATTAATACTTAATTTTCGGAATTACAGATAACAAGATTAGATTGATTCGGTACAAAACATGTTTTTGTTGCCTCATTGCTCTTTACTGCAGAGCGCAAAGTAACAGTGAAAACGTTAAAGGTATTCTTATTTATTTAATTAATTTAAACTGATTATTAATTAATTTTCGGAATTACAGATAACAAATTTAGACTGATTCAGTACAAAACATGTTTTTGGTGCCTCATTGCTCTTTACTGCAGAGTGCAAGGTAACAGTGAAAACGTTAAAGATATTCTTTCAAATTTGGTTAAACGATATAAGAATAATATGTCTTGCAGTTTTAGACCGTTTGCTTTACTAATTCATGTGTTGTTTTCCTTCTTTTAAGTCGTCTGTTTTTTCCCAAATTTTCAAGTATAAAGAACTAAGATGGTTTTCACAATTCCAAAGATTTACTGTAACACATCGCTTGAATTTGTAAACAACTTTGTCGGAGTAAAGCTGAAATGGTGACGCAAATTTTTTAACAAAAACCAAGTAATAACTGAGTATGTTGTAGTAGGAATTATGTGTTGTAGTAGACAAGAATTCCATGAGCTTGTTTTAGATTTCAATTCCCATTTCTGCTCATCAGATGTCCGTGAACTGAAGCAAGTTGGTACGGTTCAACCAATGATAGTTATTACCGTTCACTTCCACTATAGCCCTTAGATTTCAAATGCTTCATAGTGCTTCTTAACGTGACTCGGAACACCTTCTTTTGTATTTGATGTGGCTTGTCAATTTGCCTGAAAACCAAACAAAGATATTACAGGCATTACACTGTATAATTATTGGGTTTAAACTCTTATTCGAAAGAATCTTCTATATGCGTAGGTTTTAATGAGGTCACGAGGGTATAAAATCCTTAAGTGAATGTCAATAATTGTCGCGATTGTGTTATGTTTCTAATTTAAACTAGTGTAGGCGTTAATTGGCTAATCTGAAATACGCGGAATGGTGGTGTAAATATTTACAATGACAGCATTGGTATCTTCATACCGGCAGGAAATCGTTTTACCAAATTAGGACCTGTGGCTAGACCCAACTGTGAATACTTGAGATCGTGTGCTTCTTTCACCGGTGTTCGGTGTTTAAAAATGTCAAGTTTGCTAAACTTACATGTTAAATAAGTTTATTTTAAGAATATTGTTTTACTGTCAGTGAAGGAATTGAAAAATTCCTCAACATTTTGTGATTGCTGGCAAATTAGCGTAACGTTCAGGTTTGCTATCCGTATTACCTTTTAGGCCCGGCCTTTGTTACACGTTAAGATATAAATTTACTAGTTTACAGTCTTTCTTGCCAAATTAAGCTATCAATTAAACATGTATAATATTTAGCTTGTCAAGTGTGACATCTAATTAGACAATGACAAATAAATTAGACATCTGAAGGATCGCGCGATTTTGCCTTTTAATATAGCACCATTAAAAGAAGAGTGTTGCATAAGACTGAACACAAAAGTTAGCAACAGTTGAATAGCATATTTCTGACTAACATGTCAGTGACATTTCGATTTAATTTTTATTTAAAATCGCCTGAAAATTACATGTTGGACACAAATCTCCAGGTCCTTATTCTTTTGTTTCTGAGCTGTTATCCCTTTACAGTTGCTGATAGGATAAAAATATATTGTATTGGTTTGAAGAATATAAGTCGATTGAAACCACCGGTAACAAATTGTACAAACTGGTTGCACGGCGAAAGAAATTATGTGGAAAAGAACAGAACATTTTCACATTGGAGAAAAGACACTTTGCATTGGGATGCAGATGGATGCGCGAAAATATTGTATTGGTTTGAAGAATATAAGTCGATTGAAACCACCGATAACAAATGATACAAACTGGTTGCACGGCGAAAGAAATTATGTGGAAAAGAACAGAAAATTTTGACATTGGAGAAAAGACACTTTGCATTGGGACGCAGATGGATGCGCGAAAATATTGTATTGGTTTAAAGAATATAAGTCGATTGAAACCACGGTAACAAAATGATACAAACTGGTTGCACGGGGAAAGAAATTATGTGGAAAAGAACAGAAAATTTTCACATTGTAGAAAATACACTTTGCATTGGGACGCAGATGGATGCGTGAAAGTAGAGTTTCACAGTCTGGTGTATGGGGAAGGGTGTGGTAGGTAGAGAAATTTTTACTCGCGCAGCCTGGGTTCTCGCAGTCCCTCTTAAGTTGGCAGCCATAGAAATGGTGGCAGAGTGGCATACATAGCATTCATGGCAGCCAACCTTCTCAATTAGATATGACGATGTTTTCAGAGTTAAAGCAGATGCTGTCAACTGCCGAAAATGACCCGTTTGTCCGTGACAGTTTTGCTTTAGCCACGCTTAGTTGAAAATTTAGGACGCAAACAATGCCCTTAAAGCAGATAAAAGAGTGTGTTTGGCACAAATTCTAAAACATTTTCATGCGCTTGCTTAAATCGTAACTTTGCACATGTTTCTCGTGCCTGGCAGACGTCACACAAATTGGTTTTTATATGGTCTCTGTGAAGACCCGTTACGGCGCTCTAGTTTATTCAACAACACATGAACAAGTACGTATACTGGAAGGCGGATCGACACACGACCGACGCCAGTAAATCATCAGGAATAGCATCGTTGCGCATTTGCACTTTAGCTTAGATTAACGTTACTCAGTCATTTATATATGGTCACAGCTCAGTGGTCACATTTCACTTGATAACAATGATTGGAATAATTCTCCGAGCCGTAAGACAAATCTTAGTTCGGGAATCCAAAAATTAGCGTTGTAAATAAAGGACACATTTTTCTTGAGATTTCAATAGTAAAATATTAGATGTCTGAATTTGAGCATACATGTACGTTGCCAGCAAGGTTGCCTGCACGCATTCGGCGCCGGCGGAAGGGAACGGAGAAGGAGAATGCGGAACCGCAGCGTGAGGTCAGGCTACCTGCCAGGGGCGGCGATCTTCGATGCCAGAAGGATGTCCGAGCCTCATAAAACATAATCCCTCTTTTCCCACATTATGAGAATGTATGAGCTTTACCGTACGCGCTCATATCTGGTAGGGGATTATCTCTGTTCCGACGGAGCTTGGTGCCGCGCCAATTACATCCTGACAAGTGCTCCAACCCTCTCCCATCTTGGTGCTGTTAGTACCAAACTCATAGGCACTAAACGTACCGCAGCACCTTCCTTCCCACCCACGGCGTCGCACTTGGATTTTGTTGCATAAACAATATTTTCGATAAGCGATCATTATTGATATTTTATATTATTTATTGATATTTCCAAATCAGTTCAAGATGAGTCGAATAGTACTAAAATTACTGCTGTATTTTCAAAATTTACCAATTTCGGGATAGGAGAGCTAATCGAAAAGACCCCTCTTTGCGACTGGATGATCTTCCCTTAGGGTAGCCGAAGGCCGACAACCCCTCGAATATCAGGTTATTTCCCTAGGATGCCGAACCTTGACTATGGTACATTGGTTACATGAACATGATTTTCGATAAGTAAAATTAATATGGTCGGCTAATGTTGCTACTTGAGGCGAAGCATCAATTTTAATAAATTGTTCGCTGGTGGTACTACTGACACATGCAGTGCGTAATCATGATTAACACTAGCAGTTTTTTCCGTTTTACTTACAGAACTGCAAACTAACGGAACAAAACTATATAGATAAACTAAAAGATAAACTATAAGATAAAACTAGATAAGATTAATTTAACTAATATTCGCTTCGTTTAAATGAATGTTTTATCGTACTATTTTATAAAACGTGCCGCAACACTGTGTATCTCTGAAATTTTACAAAAGTTGGTGAATTCGGTCTACGGGCAAAAATTGTAATATATATAAAAACCTTTGGTCTAAATCCCAGTTCGACGCCACCTCCATTGATTTTTCGAAGGTTGGACTATAGTATTTGGGGCCCAGCGGCTGATATGTTAATGTTAGAGCCGGAGTAAGTTAAAATTAAATTAATTTACATTAAATTTACTCTACGAATATTTCTAAACAGTTTTCTGTGTTAAAACGAAAATAATAGGCGATTGCAGTATAATATTATAACCCAGGAACAGGTGTTATGCGCGACTAAACTTAAAACGATCCCGCGTACCATCATATTTTTAGAATTACCATGTTTTTAACAGAACGCATCTTTGGTATTGCATAATGTAGTAAAAGCCATTTAAGAAAAGTAGTAAGGTGGTATCAAATGGGCAATTTTTGGTTCGCAAATTCTGTTGTGAAATACACAAATTGTTGAAAACATAATTTTGTGAGTTTTAAATTCGTGCGTTTTGTACGTGAACAGTGTTACAGAGAGGCATCGCTCGACACATGGGGTGCAATAACTCAGCGATGGAAACTATTTTAAACATGTTGTTCAACATTTGAAATCAAGAATTTTTAAACTAGTTCGTGAACGCAAACGTATAAAAAAATTATTTTGTTCGGGAACACAAACGTAGTTCTTTAAGAAATTTATGTTTGTATAGATTATTTTGTGTAGAGAAATGTGCAAGCGACATCAAGCATGTATGATTAAAATCACCAAACATAAAATGTTTGCGAATATTTGCATTTTAAAATTAAAGTTGCGTTAGAGATAATGACTTATTAATCATGCTCACGCTGTTTTTAAATCTACAATTTATCAGTGAATATTTTATGTGTGAAATTGTTCACGAACAAGTTTCTTTTCTATACCATTAAATATGAAAATTTTTTGTTCGCGAATACTTGAACATTTACAGAAAATTTAACTCGTTTTGTGAACAAAAATTTGTTCAATTTTATTTGAGATTGCAATATTCGCGAATGCTGAAAACTAGAAATTTTAACCTCGTTCGTGTTGGCGAACAAAACGAATCCTAAATTAGTCTACGTTATAGTTAGCAGTGAACCTTTTTCTACTCATAATAAATCGTCAAACTTCTGTTCCGAGACAGTAGTTTCTGGCAGTTGGATTCCACTTTGTCTAATTTTGGTTACAGAAAAAACGTGCCAAATTCCCTTTTTGTTCCGTAACAATGGCTTTCGATTCCACATCGGCTTTGACAAAATCAGATGGCCAATGGGGTCATTTTAAGTTTAGTCGCGAATTAGCTTTTGCATCTCTGAAGACTTGCGTGATCATACCGCGCTAGACATATACGCAATAAACCAGGCGGCGTGGAACACGTTTCGTAAAACGCGTTTGCCGTTTTGTAAAGCTCAGTATTTTACTGGTTCCGATCAGAAAAAGTAACAGAAACCTAGTAATTCTGTCTGTCCATGAGTTATGATATTTGAGCTGGCATCGTGCTTTGAAGTTGCGCGATGCAGCTGTGTATCGATATTATATATAACTAAAGTGTTGCTGCAAAACGATATGTATGGCATGATGTTTGTTACCATAAATCCTATGTTAAACTATGAAAAGCACATATATTTTAACATGGTACCTTTTAGCAATGTGCAACTTTTTGTGTTGCTAATAAAACAAAAACTAAGGAAGAATACAATATGTTAAAGCTCACAGCGAGTTTAGATCATTCAGCAGTTGATCAGTAGAAAATCCTTCGATTGTGATTATGTGGAAGGAAATAGTTAAAAGCAAGGCAAAGACAACCTTCATGCTGTTTTCTGAAATTTGAACAATGAACATCAATCAGAATTTTTATGTATTCCATACATTTACAGTTGTTTCACAAAGTTATTTTGATTCTTCTTACTACAGCAAATAGTTTCCACGAAAAGCTAAATTTTCCATCAACTATATTGGTTTCACGACATCTTGACTATCATCATTTAAGCGGCATTTAATGAAAAATAAAGTTTAACTGGGCAAATTACTTATTTCTGGATGATATATTTCTGGGCTAGATGAATTATTTCAATATTTACTGGGAAACCACCCGTACAATAAGTACGCGCTGAAAGATAAACCAAATTGTCGTGTGGAAACTGGCACCCTTTCCCGGTTTGTGCTTCAGCAACTTTGGACGCGATTGCTATGAAACAGGCAATCAGCGCCTGCACCATAAGTACCTCAACACCTTTAATATTCTTTATAGGGAATATCAGTAGATTGTTAGATTGTATTTTAGTCTTATCGCATGGCCATGCATAAAGCGAAAAAGTGGCAATCAAAATTTATGATATTTGAAAATCACGCTGCATCTAAGAAAAGCAATGCACAAATTTCGATATTAGCAAACAGTAATTTCGTAAAGTCCACTCAAAGCCATGTTCCTATTCCCATTTCTATATCACAATCTCATTTAATACTTTACTCAACAGTATTGATGATAGTATGGATATGTCAAAAAAGATTACCCATGTTAAAACTTAGTATCCAAATTTTGTCGTGTGATCGCTCTCAGAAAAGAATACTGGTAATGTTCTCGCTACTCGGGTATTGACAAAAATTAGCACCTACAACTTATCTTATACAAGTGAACTATATCGTCTTCCAAACAAAAAACCTTTAGTATACAGATATAGAGCAGTAGATAAACAGAAACAGTGAGTTTAGATGCAGTCGTTCGTTCGGAGAGTAAACAGCGGAATAATGTCGATTCCATATTCGCTCAGTTCCTTTTGTAGTTTCCGCAAATTTTGGCTATATGGGTCGAATTTTATAATAAAAATATGCTCGGCCTATATAAACAAGGTTGTTTTTCAATATTTTTATGAATTTTATGCTTGTCGTGTACCAAAGCTTTCGCAGTATTTGGAATGTTTCGTCAAAGTGACGCAGCATAAACCATCAAGTGCACAGAAACAAATTTAGTTCGATAGGCAGTTGCTTTTAACTCGTAGATAATATAATAACAATTTAACAAAACTTAACTAAAAAGGTGCTCGTTTAGTAGCTTAAAACGTGTTTCAAACTATGACGTTGCGATATTTGTAATGAGTTTAAACGGAATTGATTTTATTTTAAGCAACATCGACAAATATGCAGCTTTTCAGTGTTCAATTCAGGTAGTACATTTTCAAGGTAGGTGTTTACGTTATTATGAAAATTTATACCTTCAGAATCAATTTAAATTTTACTGGGTCGTCAAATACGATGAAGAATATTTCGAATGCGCGATAGTGTCTCATTCACGATAAAATGGAAATTATCCGCATTGGACTGCTGCCAACCCTGGAGAACCGCCAAAATTTAAATTTACCGCTTTGAACGGCGTAAAAATTTGAATTTTTTTATGTTAGACTGCTTCCAAAAGTTAGATTTCCTTTGGGGACTACGGCTAAAATACAATTATACATTAATATATATGTTACATAATATATGTCGAATAAAAATAAGAAAATTAGAAAAAAATAAAATACATGTCGTAATATAACTATTTATAACAGTCAGACGAGACGGTTAAATTTGTCCCACATAGTTCCGCCTAGCAATGTGAACATTATATAAAGCTCTCTGTAAGCTCACAATATTGAGAGTCAGTCTTGACTGTGCCAATGTCCCATACAGTCACGCTTCATTGTGGGACAAACTAAAGACATAGCACATTCGAGTTATCCTAAATGCCCCATTACACGAAAACAAAAAGTAGATGTCGAACTAGAAATGCTAAAGTTCGATATAATAGAACTATGCACTAACCCCGGAGCTAGTCCGATTGTTTTAGCAAGCCAAAAAGCCGGCCAGTCTTTACGTTTATGAATACATTATATAAAATTAAACGCAGTAACTAAAAGACTGTTATCCACTGTCTAACATAAACGATTTATTAAAATTTGTTGGCAACGCTAAGTTTTTCAGTGTCATGGATCTGTTATGTGGGTTTTGGCAAATTCCTGTGGCTCCACATTCAATTACACATTCAGGGCTGTACCAATATACAAATCCGTTTGGTCTTTGCAACGCACCTGCTACCCTTCAACGCACACTGAAAACCACGCTACATGAAGTCGAGAGGAGTTATTTAATATACATGGACGATATTTATGTTATTTCATAAACAATCTGCGAACACATGCGCCAATGACCTTAAAATGCGCCCACTCATAATCTTACTTTGCAGACAGCGTTCGGTGACCGCCATGCGTTGTTATAATACAAATTGCGGATGTGTCATCGATTTTTCGATATTCGGTCAGATTTCAATTTCGTATTACAAATACAAATTTTGTAGTCAAACTAAAATATTCCTTCGTGAATTCGTAGAAAAATTGTTATATAACACGCCGAAAGCGTAACGTAACCATAGTGGATGCTTTTGAAATCCACCGACCTAGTTAGCTTCTTATTCTAAAACAGAATATTCGTTCGTACAGGTGGTAAATCATGTCTGTTCACGAAGCGCTGCTATCCCTTTCCGCGAAATAGTTCACGAGCAGTAATATTCAATATCACTAAAGCAAATACATAATTTTGATTTTAGGACCAACGATTTATAGTAACAAATTCTGACATTAAATGTAAATATATTTTTAGACAAACATGTACTGTGTTCGCGAACACTTGGTCAGAGTATGATGAGTTGGTTACATTGTCTTTAACCAAAAATAAATGTGATGTGTAGTTACATCCTGGTAACTAACGCACAAAGTAGTGTTCGCGAACTACTAAACGCGCTCTCCTGATCGCAAAAAGTTACGTTCAATATTTTTCTAATTAAATCTAATTAAATCTCGCATAATGCAGTCATGTTCGCGAACAACAAAACAGGGTCGTCTGTTCGCGAACAGCGGCGTGTTGCATTATTCAAATTAAATTGAATTAAATATCGCACCCGCATAACTATTTTTTGTTTGCGAACAACAATCGATACGCGCTGCGCTCCTAGTCTGCACGTTTGTTAGCTAAGAAAACAGTATAACTCCGTCGGGTGGTATACTGTTCCCGAATGACAAGTATCAAATTAAAATTCTGTAAAAGTAACAACAACAACTTAACAATTTCATTAAAACGTTCGATAACATTATTCACACGCTTTGAAACTAATGATGAAAATGTTTTTAAACCGTTTGGAGATGAATATGGGATCGCCAAAAATGTTCAATTACCGATTTGTTTTGGAAATGACAAAAGAGAATTGTTGCTGGGCGCATGTGCTCATAATACCACTTCCGTTAGGAGTGTTCTCGGATTTTACAGCTATTGTCAATATTTCGTTAATGAATATGTAACCACAGCTAACCATTTAAGGTCGCTAACTAGTACTACTAATGTAACAGGACCACCCGTGTAATCAGTTCGACTTCGGCAGCACGGAATTCGGCCGACTCTACTGACCGGCTCCGTTGCTTAGTTCAGTTTGCATATATACCATGTTCAGATTATCTCTGTGCTACTCTTTTCACTTGGACATGATTCGATGAATTTACGGTGTAGATGTGGCTTAGCCGACTTCAAAGATTATGGGCGCCCGTAGTAGGAGACGGCCCGTTGGGCTTCTCCGAGACTTTATCAGACCTAGGTATAGGTTTGTACGTCCGTATAAGGACCTTCGAGTACTCGAGTTATGAATGTAGCATGTTGTCCTTTCCCCTTCGAATTGATCTTCCGTTCGCCGTAGGACAAACCCGCCAGGTTCCCGAATTCCTACACGTAGCTGAGCCTGGAATATACTTTCTGAGATCGAGTTGCGGTTCGTGTGATGGGAGATGGGAGAAGAAGGTCGTAATAGCCGAAGTCTTTCTGATTTCCCCACGGTCCAAGGCAGATCTCAAATTACTTAATCAGGATGTTTTAGATCCGCAATTTTACATTACTCACTGAATGCAGTTAGGGTTGCAGAATTTTTCCCTGAGGCGAGCGAGGTCAAAATTTCTGTTGGAGTACTAATGGACTCTACTCAACCTACATACTGCGTTACAGGATTGCTGTTCGTCGACATGTTTGAAACTTTGTAGCTCAGTAGAACGTTTGGCGCCCATGCCGACTTTGGGGCCAGATGAATGTGTAATAAGATAACAAGGACCTGGGCCGTTGCTGGCCCAATTACGTCTTCTAGGTAGGTAGTCGAATATATGTTCACTAGGAAACTATATGGAGGTAGGCAAATTCGGGAACATTAGGCCCGGCACCTCTGCCGAAGATTGGCTTCTGGCCCGGGTTGATATCGAAGAACAAATTCTAGGAGTGATATCGCTTGAGCCTGGGAAGTCTTGCTTTGTTTCGATTTACTTATATACATGTCGCTATGGTTTTATTGTTTCATGAATGCTTATCATTATTTTTGTATGCTGATGAGGGTCCGTTCGCAGCCTGAACTTATACTGTTTGAAGTTACTTTATTGACACTTTAGTGCAAACACTGAACAACCTGAAAGTTTACCCTAGGGTCAACAAACGGTTAACGGTGTTGACCGATCAATAAAACTCACAGAGCTAGAAGCACTAGCTGTTGTATATTTATGAAGTATTTTCGAAACTTTATTTATGGGCGGAATAAAATAACCATCATAACGGACCATTCAGCCACAAGTTGGAGACTAACTTATTTTTAAAATATCGCAGGCATGGCATGTATCGGGAGTTTTCGAAATAAGTAAAATCCTTTTGGAATGTTTCAAACGGAGTTCGGGACCACCCCGTCAAAAACCCTGTTATGTCCTATTCCAGCTACACTACCAAATTATACTTACGACGTGGATATTATAAGAGCTCTACCACAAACTTATGACAATAAGTATTTTGTTATTTTTATAGATCAGTTTATAAAATATCCAGAAGCTATTTGAACATCTGGTCGAAATGCTACAACGATAGTTAAGCTGTTCATGAACGAAGTTGTGTGCCGAAATTCAACTCCACGCGAATTGGTCAGTGATAATGTCACGATATTTCGGCGTGAACTGGTGGATCAAATCTGCGGGCTAACCGTCACTCTAAAAGTATTCCAAATCTCATATCATCCTCAGACGAATGGCATCGTTGTAAATAAAAATTGAAACTTTAATGAAAACTGTGGCGCAATACGTGGACGTAGCGCACAAACCATGGGACGAGTATGCCCCGCTCGCCTGGTTCGCGTACCGGGTTAAACGAACCAAATAGTTCAAGCACATTCAAAATAGTATATGTGAGACTACCAAGGTTACTCATAGACACTGTCTTTCCAATAACACATTTAAATTACTTAGATGAAGAAGATTATTTTCGAGATTTCCGATTTCAGATGCAGGCTTCACAGAATAAAGAGTGCAAAAAGGGCGCAGTTTTGTCTTTAAAAGAAGTTTGCAAGAAACTAAAATCTCTAATGGACGGTTATATGATACTTTAGTATCTTGAAAACGGCTGCTGGAGATTTTTGTCTTTAATAACTGTTTGTTAGATATTTAAATCTCTAACAGATAGCTGTAAGAAACTTTAGTCTTATATAGATAGCCAATAAACACAGGAATCTTTAACAGCTAGCTGTTAGAGACTAAAATCTCTAGCAGCTAGCCATAACAGATTATTGTCCCTATTGGCTAGCTGTTAAAAACTTTTGTTTCTTACAGCCAGTTATAAAATACAAAACTTTCTAACAGCTAGCCATTAGAAACAAAAATCTGTTACAGCAAGCTCATTACTGACATTGGTGCACCCTCCAGTTTGATATTGGTGCCCTCCACCAGTTTGATATTGGTGCCCCTCCAGTTTGGTATTAGTGCACCCTCCAGTGTAATATTGGTGCCCCCTTCACTATGATAATGGTGCCTATCTCCAGTTTGATATTGATGCCTTTCCAGTGTGATATTGGTGCCCCATCCAGTGTGATATTGGTGACCCTACCAGTTTGATATTGGTGCCCCCTCCTGTTTGATATTGGTGTCCCCTCCAGTTTAATATTGGTGTTCCTCCGTTTGATAGTGATATCCCGATCCAGTTGCTATTAGTAGCCCCCCCGGATTGATATTGGTGTCCCCTAGTTTGATATTAGTGTCCCCTTCAGTTTGAAATTGGTGTCCCCTAGTTTGATGTTGGTGCCCCCTCCAGCTTGATATTGGTGGCCCTTCCTTTCTGATATTGGTGACCTCTCCTGCTTGACGTTGGTGTGCCCTCCTGTTTGATGTTGGTGCCCCCTCCAGTTTGATATTGGTGCCGCCTTCCAGTTTGATATAGGTGCCCCATCTAGTTTGATATTGGTGCCCCCCTTCTGCTTGATGTTGGTGCGACCCTCCTGTTTGATATTGGTGCCCCTCCAGTTTTATATTGGCACCACCTATAGTTTGATATTGGTGCCCCCGCCAGTTTGATGTTGGTGCCCCCTCCAGTTTGATATTGGTGCCGCCCTCCAGTTTGATATTGGTGCCCCCTCTAGTTTTATATTGGTGCCCCCATTCTGCTTGATGTTGGTGCTGCCCTCCAGTTTGATATGGTGTCCCTCCAGTTTGATATTGGTGCCTCTCCAGTTTGATACTGGTCCCCTCCAGTTTAATATTGGTGCCGCCCTCCAGTTTGATATGGTGTCCCCTCCAGTTTGATATTGGTGCCTTTCCAGTTTCATACTGGTCCCCCTCCTGTGTGATACTGGCGCGACCTCCAGTTTGATACAGGTATCCCCCTCCAGGTTGATATTGAGTCCCCCTCCAGTTCGATATTGTTGCCCCCAGTTTGATATTGGTGCCTCGCTCTAGTTTGATATTGTGTGTTGGTGCTCGCGATGCCATCAGGGTTGGTTGGACCACCTGTCAATGGGATGACCCATTCCCCTATGAGCATTTCAGGATATTATGTCACGTCTCTAAGCTTGACTTGGGCCCTTAAAGTGTCGAGGTTGCTGTGCCTAGTGGGAGGCATTTTGTCGAAATTGTTAAAACCCGAAAACTAGCCATGTCCTTCGACAAATCAAGCTATTGCCGAAACTATTTTTGGAATCCTAGATCAATACAAACCTCCAGCATGATCCTAATATACTAAGAAGAGTGGCTGTCATTTTCAGAACATTTCACACCGGTAGGATCTGTATTTATTCTATGAATGACCAGCAAGGTAAAACCTCCAATTCAAACTTAAAAAAACAAAATTTTTTAAGAAAAATTAGGACACCAAGCTGCAGGTGCATAGAGCGAATTACGTCTAATGCATGCCGCTCAAATATCTTGAGCAGACGCCTCTGTGAAGTGCTATAAAACTCAGAACGTCGATGTATAATGGTCCCTTATATAGTCAAAATTACAAGATGTTCAACTGGCCCGGTATTATGAGATTTTGGATAGGGAATGATTAAATCAGTCTGTACACTAGTTCGAAATAGTCCAATTAGGTACAATATTGCATCAAATGAAAAAAATACGAAAATCCAACCCTCTCAGTAGGGAATTTATTCCTGACGGAGATGAAGGATCAAAATAATTTGTGCAAAGCTAAGCTGTATTTAAGCAAAATCATCTTTCTCCGTATAACTGATTATTCCCTGTCGTACTTCTTAATTTCGCTGATTTTTTTGTTGTTTAACTGATTATAGTGTTTTATTCCGCATTGGGATTGAATTGAAAATAGAGAGGCTTTGTGTCACTAAATCTCAATTGATTGCTGCCGGGGTACAATTTGTTGATTCATAATACTGGAGCCAATATGTTTACTGTTGTTAAATCTAGCATTAGGCTGGATTGAAAAGTATATATGTCAGTGTATAATTGTGATAATTTTGGCTCTAGTGTCATAGGATGGGGAGAGACTAATCTAGACTTTGCCCGCCGTAGCTGCGCATGTGGGTTACATTATCGTAAATCAACTTAATAATAATAATAATTCGGGGTAACTTATAATGAATATGCTTTTTGCATGTACTTGCCGTACTTTTAAGTGAATGTAGATTTATCTAACATCGCAGCCTAGATATCAAATTATAATAACTCTTCCAAATTTTCGAAACAGTTGTAGTTACGTCGCCACTTATATGCAGCTAGTCAAACACCATACGTCCAACACATCAAAGAATACAGTTATCAATGACGGAGATTCTATATGTATTGTAGGGGGTGCGAGAAGCTTTGGAGATATAGGGAGGGAGTACGAAATTGAAATTCAATTTCCCTACACAATTGTTTTGATCTCACATTGCCTTATTTCGAGGAATATAACCCTTCCAAACGCGCTATAACCTGGATTTTAATCACTGTAATATAAATCTAAACAGCGTAGTTATTTGCGGTAATAGCAGCAAGTCAGTAAATAAAACTATTATATAATATTTAACTATTTGGTATACACAAATACATGTTGCATTTGGCATTCTTCAAACAAGCCACATTTCGAGCGGCCATATTTCAGTTTTCCAATTTACAGTTCGCTTTGCTTGCACTATCACTCAACTGCTACCATGAAATACATTACGAATATAGGTGGCGATGTGGTGGTATGGTACAGCGATTGCGCCCCATTAGAGTTTGACCCTCCTCAAGCAATATTTACCCTCCAGCTGAAGGATTCGCAACCCTCTGCATTCCACGCAACGCGCCAAGGTGCAATAAGACTAATAGCAAATATTGGGGTGCATTAGGCAAACATCGAGATAAAATTGCCAAAACTGTAGGAGCCATCGGGCGGGGAGGTCTACTCCTGAGAACCTCCTTTCTCCACGACGATCTTTTCCCCGTCTACCCCCCCTAAGGCAATAGATCTTCGACGCCTATTATTATGAAGCATATAATAATAGGAAACACAACTTCATTTATATATTTTTAATAGCAACCACAGATCCAAGGTATAATTAGGTATTTGGCAGTTCATACAAGCTAGCCAGCAATTAATAGTTTCATTTCGAAACAGAATGACAACAAAATGTACAGCACTTTACTCACTATTCATAAAAGTTACAGCTAATTTTGGAGATTGTCATATAAAATTTTGAGCTACGAAATCGCTAATAGGGAGCTTCGCAGCAATGCGCTGCTGTAAAGAGAAAAATTTTCATATTTTTTTTATTGTCGTGTAAACTTGAAAATTTAATAATATTTAAACACGAGGAATCCATGGTTTTCCAATAAAATATTTTATCCCGATATTTTTATACTGCTTGATCAGCAGCCCAGCATTTATTCCAGTGGTAACTATTGTAAACTGTGCACTAATGGTTTCAGAAAATGAGCAGTGAACAAAAATTAATAAAAATAATTAAAGAAATTGATCAACAGGTATCGCGTTGAGCTCTAGACAGCGCTACCACAATTTTATGTGATTCAAACCAAATTTTTGCATTTATGCAGCCAATGCGACGAAACCGTTTCCGTGGCCCCATTAGCGGAGTAAATACTTCGTCATTTTTTCTAAAATATTGAAGCGTGATTTCACTTTAGGTACGTGTTCAAAGTTGTTCTTCTGTCATAAGCATGAATTGATTCGCGCAATTTGCGTTCATAGTTTTGCCATTGGTATTCCAATTTTTGAACATGGGTTCCGCGATGTGCGAATGGAATTTGCGTTCGCGCACATTTGTCCATTTCATACATTTGTCCGCGTTCATCGAATGACATTCTGAAATAGACAGCAATGTTCGCGGTCTATTTGTGCGAAATAGCGTACGAGAAAACGCGACTGGTAATCACGTTTTCGTCGTACGCGATCAGCAAAATGCGATGCTAAATGGTAAAACAGTGACCGCGAACAGTGCTTTGCTGCATCGGAAAACGTGTACGCGTATATAAGAGAAATTCCTGATTTGTTCGCGCTCATCGCTTTTACGATCGTGAAATGATTTGACGAAAGAATGAGCCAGGTGTGCGTACATAAAGCGCACTCACGCATAGTATTTATTGAAATTAAGATAACTTCTAAAACGTAAATAAGTATTAAACCTTGAAATTTTAGGTTTTGTTCCGAAGGCCGCAATCACTACTTATATAAATGAGACCACTCATAACATCCACCGAGTGGTCAATTTGGATGTCCGCATACATGTTGTTTCACAAATCCACTGCATGCATATTAACCCAACGATTAGTTCAAGTCTTTGTGATTGAAAGTGTGTGCACAGAAGCTGCAAATTATAGTGATTTTGAAATTAGCATCAGTAGAAAATAACTAGTAGTTTTGTCTAGCAAAAACTTAACCCATTCGTTCATACAATGACACATTTGTGGTCGGTTGATGGAAATGTGGCAGTGGTTGACATAAATTTTTTGAAGTGAAAGTGAGTTACTAGGAAAACAGCAAATTCTGACAATTTTAACTAAAAGTAAATTCACTCTGAGTTATGTTGTTGGAAATTTTTGTCGACTAATATTTTTTTATATTTCATAGATCAGTTACTAATCTGGATTCCTGAAAACAAGAACTGAACTAAAATATCAATATCAACAATAATAACATAACAACATAGCACCAATATCAATCTTACTGTAACAGATTTTTGTTTCTAATGACTAACTGTTAGAAACTTTTGTCTCTTACAGCCAGTTATCAAATACGAAAGTCATTAATAGCTATCCATTAGAATTTCAAATATTCTGTTGGCTATCTATCTATTACCTAGCTGTTTAGAGATTTCTGTATTTATTGGCTATCTATATAAGACTAAAGTCTCTTACAGCTATCTGTTAGAGACTGAAATATTTAACAAACAGTTATTAAAGACAAAAATTTCTAGCAGAAGTTTTCAAGAAACTAAAATATCATATAACCGTCCGTTACAGATTTTAGTTCTTGCGAACGGCTGTTAAAGATAAAACTGCCCACTTTTTGCAATCATTATTCTGTGAAACCTGCATTACAATTATATCTCAAGATCGCTTGGGAGATAGCGAATGAGAACATTCTCAAACGCAATCGCGCATGCAGGGGTTGCATGATCGCAAGGCAAAATGAGTATTGAGTGGACTAAAAGGCAATGCTTCAAATTATTTTTAACAAACAGGTGATGAATTCAAGTGGGGACAAATGTGCTGACTTCATTGTAATAATTTTATCTTAATACTTTACTAGACTAGAGTGCTACGGGGCACTAAATTGTAGCATTTGCGTAAACATTTTACTGAAATAGATTTGAATAAAGTGAAATAGTGTCGAGTTAAGTCAAATTTTGCTTCAAGCTCAGTAGTTGCTAAGCTGCTGTACTACCTTACAAAACACAAGTACGGAGTAATACACAGTGTAGTTTCGCTTCGAAGAATTTTAAAAATCTTCTGTACCCTCCGGCAGTAGACACACCTTGTTATCATGCAATTATTTTTGCTTTTTGATAGCGTGTTGCACTAAGTAATTCGACGGAAGACGACTAGCGTTCCATTCGCAAATGGATTCCGAACAACCTCAAATTTTATAACCCGTAGCGTACCGCTCTGGCATCCCAGTAAAAATCACTGAGTTAGTAACTCAGTATTTGACACATTTAGCAACTATTTACGCTCTGTTCGAGCATAAAACAACGCAACATAGCCTTGCGAAATACATGCTAATCGAAAACTCACCTTCCAACTTTGTGCGCTTATGCTTTCATCACAAAACACTGTAAGGTACAAGTGCACTATGAGAAATCGTACAAGGGCATCTTGCCGAGGATTGCCCGACGTTGGGCTCACGCTATGCCCGATGTGTGAAGTCGACAACACATATCCGATATACTTTAGTCAGCAACAACGTTTGCAAAAATTTCGCTTCATACCTATAGGCAAAATGTTATGGGAACACCAGAGTTGGATAGTAAGGCATCGAGTAGGAGCGCGCATTCGGTTGCGCAGCACCATCCATGTCTATTCTGTTAACTTTACCGAGGTAACCAGTGGTAGTGCCAAATTTACTAGGAAGTCAACTTGGCCCAACGGACCGTAGAATTTTGCAGTGATTTTTTTGGCTCATCTCTTGGAGTTTCGCAAGGAATACTAAAATTCGAAGATCGAAAATTTAGTCCCAGCCCTGTTATTTTGGTCGTGCGTAACTGTGGTCAATCCTGCTACATGGTGCCAAATGCCTTTGTTTCTAAGCGGCACTCCCAACCATAATGCAATGGTAAGCTTACCGATCTTCATAAAGCCTAGATACCATTATTATGACCTGAAATTCTGGGTTTGTTACAATTTCCAATCTTTAGTCAAGACAACGCATCGGTGCACTCTGATCTGATCCCCTGAAAGATGACAACCAAGTTCTCTTGGTTTGCTGCCACCGAAAACTCGTAGAACGTAGACTAGACCGCGAATAACCTGTTAGGCAGGATACGAGCTGTCATCATCTTATCGCTGACGTTAGTTCCATCAGCTTCTCATATTTCAAAGTGCAGAATAGGTCCGCCCGACTTATCCACCCTGGATGGCCGTTTAAAATTCTAGCCAGGTACATACTGGTAGGAGAAATTGGATTGTGCTTGTCTTTAGGTTAAGCAAGGGTACTAAGCGGTTTTTCTTAGACCAGGATGAAGTTAGCCATTTTCAGCAGCCTATTAGCATAATACGAACTATGGGTCATGAGGTCGAATATGTTATATCGGTTTTGATGGAGACTATTTATCAAGATCTACCGCCGTTAGATGACCAAGAGCTTGAACAAGAAGATATTTCCTGAGTGCTAACATTCACAGTTCTATCGCTGGAAATTTGAATTTTTCTTATCCATTAGGTCTCGCTTCGCTGCAATTTCGCTGAAATGGATCGGTAGCTGCAGTCTAGGTCATTCCAGACATACTGCTTATACCTAGCGCTTGCCGACTGGCCATATACTGAATGTGGTAGTGTGTCAATACAGTATAAAATCAGTTTCTTGGAGAATAATTAAGTTTGAGTGTTTCAACGACTACCCTGATTACAAAGTATAAACTCACACTACTGAAGGGTTCGTGTCGACTTTATCCTGCTATAGCTGAGTTGCAGAACTTGACATGAGCACCATAAGACATATATTTAAAGTTTAATTATGAGCCAAGACTAAGCCTAGTCTTAGAGTTAGGCTTAGTCCTAGACTTAGCCCCAGGCTTAGGCTTTAGCGTTAAGCTTAAACTTACAAAACGTTGGAGGTGGGCAAACAAGACACGATATTCAAGGAGAACTATATAAGATCGCTGAAAATAATCAATTCTATAGCAGTTTGAATCGTATATAGGTATTGGTGCGATTGAAATACGATATGAATCAATCCTACATACATTGTGGTAGGATTGTAGAATCGAGCTTTTTAACCAAGCTCTGCCGTAGTGCCATTTTCATAAAGCCGTGGTTCTGATCACAAAGTTCAACTATGCTCGGTAGCCTCAATTTAATAAATAGTTAACTTATGGAATGTTGCCTATTGCAGCGATTTTAGAGTCGAGTGTACCCGAACGTTTGTTTTGTCAAATTAAACTTAGTTGTGCTTAGTTTTTTCTTTGTAAACAGCAATCCTACATACATTGTGGTAGGATTGTAGAATCGAGCTTTTTCACTAAGCTTCGCCCTAGTGCCATTTTCACAAAGCT
>JASANE010011372.1:0-11926 GCA_030248225.1 Trileptium ribeirensis
ATAAATGGTGAGGGCTGAGGTCCTAGAGAGATGTAGCGTATGCTTTGGTGTTGGCGTCCTCAGGCGGGATGAATTTGCGAAATCTGTTGGGATTTCAAATTTCTCTTTAGTTTTGCCAATGTTCGCACGACTGTTTGCAAATTTTCACCGATATTCCCCAGTTTTTCAAAATTTTTTCCAATTTTCCCTCAAATTTTGTCATTTTTTCCAATTTTTGCAAATTTTCCGCCATTTTTTACATTTTTCTCCAATATGTGCGAAGGTGGGTGCGGGGGCGTGCGGAGCTACAGCAAAGATTGGGTTACCTCCCAAAAGACATCGGCGTCGCTGCGAGAGTTTGGGATTGAGCCTCGTGGAGATAATCCCACTCATCCCTACAATGTGTATGTGCAGCAATTCTCCAATATCTTTCTCAACAATTAGCATAGTAAAGAATGACAAGAGTGAACATTGCACGCTTGGATCATAAATTGTGCGTATTGAGCTCATTGCAAGAAAAATTCTGAAGGTGGTCTTGCAACGCTCGTTTCACATTCGCTATTTCACTATTACCGCAGAGTTTACTTGGACCGTCATGCGTATGACGAAAGAGAACGATAAAAACATCAAGAAAGGCTTTTGCATAGCTTATTTTTGCTCTTGTTTCCTGCCAAGCCAAGCTTACGGCATAAATCTACGATACTATCACTCAGGCTATGCATTTTTTAAATGTTAAACTTGTGAAAGACATATCCAATCATGAAGAAGCACAACTCGAAAGAATAAAACGAAAGGTCTCTGTTCCGATTGCCCAAAGTTTATGTTTGTTAAAAATTTATTTGCCTTCAGCATCAAAAGTTTTTGTGTCGACGTTGTAAACAATTTCAATTAGAATGTCTCGAAATATTTTGCTCTTTAAAATTAATAGTGCATTGCTGCGCACAGATTTTTTTGTGATAACATGCTGGAGCATTTCGCAGATTGCTCGATTTAGCGACATCGGTAAGCAAAATAAAGCAGGGCGAATCATCAAGGATGGTGCTTGACCCATTAAGAGAGTTATGACCAAGGTTCAACTTGCTTAGCATGGTATACACAATTAAAGTATGGCTTGTATAGAAGAATTTGTTAAGGCGGAATTTTCGAACTAAACCATTTAATATCCATTGTCCTCAAATCAGACCAATGCACAATGTGAACTGCTGTGTTAACAACTGATTTAATAGTAGAATATCTTGTCGCCATAATCTTTCTTGCATTTCTCGGACTTGAATAAAGTATATATTCTATAATAAAGCTTTGGTTGAACAGAATAATGTAGTTGAGTAATGATATAACCACAGGATGTTGTAGCTAGATGATATAATTACAAGGTCTTTTAGGTTGTGCTTAGTTTTGTCGGTGAGTCACGGACGCACACCTTCCCAAATACGCTAAAATAACTCAAAATCAAAAATTCGGGTTTTTACTAAATTATTTATTACACGGTCCCAACGAATCAAATCCTAAAACTCCAAATTTTAACGAATTTTGTATTTCAGTTTTAGTTTGCATAAGCTTACATTTGTATAATTAGCCAATATGTAGTTAAGCGTTAGTGTTTCAGTTAGAGAGTTCTTGTCACCTATCTGGTAGTGTTTGGCCTTAAAGAATTACGTCGCAAGATTGCGTTGTTATTTTTATTTCATACAGAAGAAACATAGCTACCCGAATGCGATACCTATGCTGACGTATTGTATTATAGGCGTAGCGGGTTTGTATTCTACCTGTGAGAAGGATTCCGGAGTTAGTTTATGGTGTTGCGTCAGTAATTTATCCTGGTTTTCATGGCTTTTTAAGAACGCTACGAGTTATAACGCAAAAAATTGCGCTAACAGTTATAAATGTATGATTTCGGAATTCGGTTTTTGACTTAGTGGTTCTGGTTTAAAGAAGGAGTCACACTGCTCCGAGCGGTGCAGTTAAGTACCCTAAATCAAAGTATTAAATAATTTTTAATAATATTACTTGTCCTCATAAAAATCTGAGTGGCATATAATTGTTTTAGGAGTGGTAGTGTAATAGTTACTACTAGTTATCGGGTATCGCTTGTATGTCGCCCAAATGACAGAGTCACTTTTCACAAGATCGGTTAAATGCATGCAAGTTGATGCCCTTAATTTTGTTTAATAAACATTTTTGTTGTTGTTGTGGTTATAAACTTATGGGCAAGTCCAATTTTGTATTTTCACCTCCATAAGGAACATTATTTCATGATTAAAACTATTACTAAAATTATGACAACTTACATTCTTCCCCAGGGAGGATATTTACTCTCCCAGAGGGGTGAATCCTATATCATTTCCGGGAAAGAGATATCTACCCAAATTTTATATGGAATCCTTCATTTCCCTCTCATTTTAAATGTGTTACCCTTAAGACTCGTTTAGAACCAAAACTTAAAATTCAATATTTCCACGTAAATATCAACCGTATCAAAAGTTACTAAATCTCATTAACTTTGGTGCAACTTTACTCATTTACGGGGTCTATTTCACATTTTCCCTGGGCTGGGAAGGCCCTGTGTACTCTACTATTGCACAATTACTATCACCACTATTTGGAAAATCTTACTTTCCAAGATTAATCTAAAATACCAAAATTACCGTTATTCCAATCTCCAAACCTTATACAATCTCTCAAATATGATATTTCTTGATAGGGTTGTATTTCTTTCTTTTCGCCCTTTGGAACTTATCCTAATCCAGCCCAGAAACATTTAAAAATTACTCTGCTTCCAACTTCAAAATTAGCAAAATTTTCCTAAAATTTTGTATATAAATATTAAATATTTTTCAATTAATAAATAAATATATATTATTAGCTAATACTTACTGCAATGTTATGTAAGGGTAGCTAGCCAGAATGGGTTTGGCTGTACGACTGAACGACGGACGTGTAGTCTTATTGTGTTCTCTTATTACGTATTGTGTTTATATATGTATATTTTTCTTTCTACGAATTCTTGCTTATCGATTTTGTGCGTTGTGAATTGTGGTTATTAAGTAATATTATATTCTTACTTTAGTTATTATTATCTTAGTCCCATTTATAGCGTTTACGTGGTTTTCCTGGCGAAGTTTCATGATTTCAAAAGGTATAACAAAGCTCCATACATGAATACATATCCCTCCACACTTACGCATGGATATTGGTATACGCAAAACACATGCACGTGTATACTTACAAAATATATAGTGACTGAGCAGGAGGTTGTTCTTGCTTTTCTGGATTCCTGCCGAGGTGGCGGGAATGCTAGGCGAAGTAAGACCTAGCCGGGTTAATGGCAGGCCAGTAAATGCGCAGCCCGTCTCTTAACCGGGAATTTTTGGGTGGGATTGGTCGTTCTCCTTTTCCGGTATCTGTTTTACCACCCGTTGGTTCCGGGTGGTAAATGGCCGTCCTCACATGGGCTGCTCTATCGTCGAAGGCTGCGACATTGTCAGTATGCTCTAGGGTGAGACATAATTACCGGAATTATATACGTATATCTTCGCGCAAGCTTACCCTCGGGGTTACCCAATGTCCAGGCCGGTAAATTATACGCTTAGGGGGCTTGGCAGTTATGGTCCAACACCCACGTTCTATTTAGTAGAAATCCTGTGTCACTTGTCTAATCTAACACTAACACATAAACATTGTATTTAAGTTTTTCAGATTTACGAATGTCACGAAACTGTCAGGTACAGTTACGAATTTCGGTAGTAAATACATCCCTCAATGCATGGACATTGTTAACATGTTGTTCGGCTGTCGTTCCAAAACTCAACTAAAAATTGCCACGGTTAAGTAATGTATATATGTGCGGGTCATACTTATCTCGTGTTACTGATGCCATTTATTGCCAGTCCAATATCTAGTGTGTAAAGCTAGTTCTTTGTTAAGTTTTTATACTTTATTTGATGCTAACATTTTCTGCTGTATATCTTTCAATTTTTCAGTTAACATTTAGCATTAAAATTTCTAACCTTTTGTCTCCGTGTTATCGATCAAGTTTTGAGCCGATCCTTATTTGTTTATTAAGTTTGGTTATTTTGCCGTAAGGTGCAAGGTGCCGGTAATTAAGTAGTTACCTGCTGGTTTTGCGTTATTCATTTTACGGAATATTGCTTATATACGACTCAGTGATGCTGATGACTAACTATTGTGTTTTAATTCAAGGAAATATCTAGCGTGGTAAGGCCAATACAATGCTTCCCTAGTCCGAATTTGGTAATACTATTGGTTAAACGGCAATTTGAGAATTTAGCTTTAATTCAATCATAGACGCTTACGTTTAGTTTATTCACATTAGTCTATTTTTAGACGACTTGTGCATATCTAGTAGTTTTAGCGTTCTAGTGCAATACCACGAACCTCTATGCTTATCTTACGATCTTTAAAGGTAAAGCACGAATATTTGGTTTAATTTTACCACCAGAAAAAGGGACTGAACATTACGCCATTGGAATATCCGTACCCCATATCTAACTCCTAGGATTTCTACCGATTTGTAATTTTTACACACAAACCCAGCCTCAATCCCTGTTTTAATTCTGACCGCTTAGTCGAGCTAAGACAGAGCTTGAAGCCTTCAGAACTAATACAGTTCACCCTAGAAAAATCTATAACGGTTTTACCTACATACCCAATGATGGTTGGTTGCATCGTTCTAATACTTTTGAAATTTTCAAAAAATGGCCAAAACTTTTACAGATCACGATAATTTAAAGCTTTAAACTGGTGTACTCGAACACTTTATAGCGGAATAAAATTTAAAGGGAAGGTGCTCAAAATGCGCTGTGCACCGGCTTACTCGAGCACTTCAGTGCAAACTCTCTAAACAGAGTAACACTATTGAACCAAGACCATGCCGTTTCTCCAATCAAATTCTAAGCTTGTAGGGCAGCAAAATCATCATATTCATTTAACGGGCCCCTAACTTTAGTTTCAAAATCTCGTTTTTATTGCAAATATTCAGACGGCTCCGGCTTCTCGAGCATGCGGTAGTGTTATTTACTTAAGGCATGGATACTCGACTACGTCTAGGATAAAACAATATTTATAAGTCCTTAGATCATAAGGTTACTTTAAATAAGTCATGGCTGAAGGGTGCCGAGCGCACAAAATCAGACCATGGCTAAGCCAATACCTTTCGTCCTGGAAAAACTTACCTCTAGGACCCGCGCCTCTTTCCATAGCGCGTACGCCGTACTATTTGTCGTAGCTTGCTACATATATTGCATAGGTATAATAATACTTGTAATAATAACGCATTATTAATAGTAATAATACGCTCGCTGTCAAACGCTTCGCTACGCTCGCTTTCTCTTTGTTATTTACGCCGCTTCCTCGCTTTTTCTTTCTGGTTACCGGTTTTCTCTTTCCGTGTTTTTGATCGCGCCGCCACCACTATTTTTTTATTTTGACTGTCAAACTTCCCAGCCAATTAGTTGAATTTAACATTTATGCAAATTTTGTATATATCTAGGATTCCTGCTATAGCCCGTTTTCTCGAACACGCTTCAGCAGAAATAAAATTTGCAAATAGGGAAACGTATAATGGAATATTTACTATTGCTGGTGTATAGGTAGCCTTAGCAATCGTTAGTTTTATCAGTGATTCTCCATGGTAATGTAAGATCGAAATACAGTATACTTGGTATGGTTAATCGTAACTCAATTCGGTTACTCAACTTAATGAATCCAACGGTAGCCTATTCAGCGATGATCAATAGCTCGATTGGTTTTAATTTTAAAAACGGAAATATTTGGTATTGTTAAACATTCACACAGCTAACCTATTGTGTAATTTGATTTGGAATTGGAGTTATCTAATGCTGCGGCACATCTTCAAAAATCTTAAACCTAATCTCAACGCCTCCGCTCGAGGCAATGACACGTCTACCCATCCCAGAACTGGCGCAATCCTAACCTGTGATAAAGGGTATCTCCGACCGCTGGTAGACCACTCCATAACTTGGGGGCTTCTTCCCTACTTATACTTTGGGTACCATCGAAGTCGCTCTCTACTTCACTTCCACCCTTACCCATTGGCCACCAGTGAGGATGTCGGTGGACAATTCTAATGAATTGCACCGCGGAGAAGGCCGATAATCCTACTCTAGTTAGTTGTTGGGGCTTTAGTAGGATCCTTGGGCCCAAATCTATCCAAAATTTTTACAGTAGGGTTTTTACAGTTTTTCATTCATCAATTGGTCCCTAACTTTTTAGTTCTTGAAAATTCGGATTTTTCTGTTTTCGTGCTTCTTAATTTGCATGTTTTGCTTTCTTTAGTTTTATTACCTAACTTACAGTTAGCATGTTTGTTAATCTTTTAGACAGTTAGTATCTACCGAGTATCTGTTTGGGGTCTGATTCGAGTATTTTTAACAGTATGAAGAATTATATACATTGCATAGTTGTTGTTTATATGGATTTAATTTGAAATAGGACACATAGTTACCGATAGAGCGGTTGTTGCGGATCTACGTCAGAGTTACTTATTTATCCTATTGGCTTTATGCGACTGTTTTAAAAACGGTTTCAGAAGTGTTGCCTTTGGATACCCTTGGATTTTGACGATTTATTACCAGTTTCTAAGGAGTTTGATGTAAAGAATTACGTAGAGTAAAGCGCATTTATAGAGGCGTGGTCTTGATTCTGGAAATTTTGATTATTGTTCACAAATCAGAATATTACGATTTAATGGCTCGACAAATAGGTCTCTTATCAAAATACTAATTGTAGTAATACTAGTTTCCTTATAAAAACTTGAAGTGGCATATAATCGTACTGAGTGGTGACGTATCAGTTACTACTAATAGTAATATCTTAAAACTTCGGCAAAAAGTGTCGAGTGAGCGTTACCCTGGCGAGAAATATCAGATGGACTTGTGGTTAGCAGCGTGACTTGTTGGGTTTGCAGCCATTCGGCGCGGCTCGCGTTATTGTTGAGAAGACCGGGCAAGTGAGGGGTGTGGATTCTCAGAATCACCTGAAGACACTTACCTTATAAGCAGCCAATTCGCCAGCCATTCGGAGGCCTAGTGGTTGAGCAAAATTCCAACTAAATAGTAGTCGACCGCTACTATATAGTTTTAAATACAGTACTTTTGCTGCCATTTGGGCGACTTCATTAACATAACTGCGACTTAATAGCTAATTCTAAGGCTAAGGTTAAGGTACTCACATAACCCTGCAGTTGATTAGCCATTCCGGGGTTAATTTTATCAACTAACAAGAGCTTTAGTAAAGTAATCGCTAATCTAAACTTAAGTCGTCGTCACTCAAAACGTAACGCAGTAGTCAGCTATTCGGGGGGCAATTGCATCAAATAAGGATCGTATTAACGTAAATCTAAGGACCTATGTTTATGTACTCAATTACTCCTGTATCGTCAGCCATTCTGGGGCGATTGAACCAACCTCACAAGAAAAGTAAAATAGTACATATAAGAAAATTAATTAAGGTGGTAGATAATAGAAATTATAATCAAGTTAACAAAGTGCGCTAGTAGCCAAAATACAAACAAATCTAAGCTGCGTGAACAGTGTCGGTGGATATACAAAGTGTGATCTTATAATAACGGTATTAACAGAATTCTGCCTGTAGGAGCTTACCGGTTTAATGCTCAAGTACTGTGCTGTAACAGTTTTCCTTATTGTGTATTAAACTGGCCTGTCCACAGCCTTCCGAAAAGCGGGGGGGGGGAAACTTCGGGGGCCCTCATGTTCATTCTCGGGGGATAATTTCAAAGTGGGGGGGGATAAATTTTGCTTAAAAATACAAAATATTTCCATATTTTCATGCATTTTTACTACTGTGAACGTACTTTCCAGCTAAAAAAACAATATTTTAGCATTATAAATAAGTAATTAATGTTTAAAAAACAATTTGCCAACAAAGAGCTTACATTTTCAGACATAAAAAAATTTTTGGGATTAGTTGAACATGGGGGTTTCGGCCGAGTGGGGGAGACGGACATCGGGGAAAATCTCACGAACGTGGGGGGATTTGGAAAGTGGGGGGTCCCCCCACCCCCCCACTGTGGACAGGCCAGTTAAACTTTATACGTGTTTGGTTCTCAGGAATCTGCCCCAAGAGTGCTTCGGACGTAGTCATGCCGCAACCCGAAATATAGAGCACAAAATCATAAAATATTACATTAGTAATATTTTAAGAAATCGGCCCAAAAGCGTTGAGTGAGAATTTCTAGGGCGAGTAGCAGGTGGTTTTAATGGCAGTAGCACGTTTTGTTGGAGTTGTCAGCCAGCCGGGGGCAGGCGAACAAGAAGTGCTATTCTTGAGCGGACTTGGTCGAGTAAGGGGTGTGGATTCGAATAACCCTCTCGAGGAGGCCTTACGTCAAAACCATCCTGAGACCAGGCGGTCAAGGCCAGGACTGAGCAAAAATATAACTGAATAGTAGTCGACCGCTACTGCACAGTTTTAATTAACGTAGACTGTCAGCCAGCCGGGGGCCACTATATTAAAATAACTGGCAAGTAATAGCATTATCCTAAGGCACATGTTAAGGTAATTAAATAAATGTACGCGGTCAGCCAGCCGGGGACAAAAGAGCAATATCAAAGTAATAGTTAACCTAAAGCCAATTCGTTAGCACTTAAACCTTAAGCAGTCTGCCAGCCAGCCTGGCGCGATTGTATTAAATAAGGAAAAGTATTAACTTAAATCTAAGTATTTAGGTTCAGGTACTTAGTAACTCGTATATACTGCTGTCAGCCAGCTTGGCGGTTGTATCAACATCACAAGAGGGAAGTAGTAGAATAGTACATAACCTAAACCTAACGCTAATAGAAATAGGGAAGAACGAGGAAACACTTGAGTGGTCAAGTTGTGACAAAATAGATTGGAACAAAAGTTACCCGTGGAGCTTTTGCGTGATCTAAATTGTACGGGTACTAAAGAACAGTACCGTGAGTTAAATCTACGGGTACCTAATAGTGCGTGCTTTAATATATATGTTATATTCTTTTGGAATAAACACTGTTGCTACGTCTTTGGTGTTCATTATCTTAAGCAAGACTGATTAGAGCCGTGTTGAATCGCCACACAAAAAAAAGGGCGTAGATACTGATCACGTATAGCAAGACCGCGCGCCATGCAAATCGTCCCACCGGCATATTCCAAGCCACACCTCGGACCACGCAATCTTCGGTAACGAATCCCGCCCTTTTAATATGCGATAGCCGTCATAAGAGATACCCTAACCAACCCCTACCGCACTGCAAACCATAAAATATAACACTGTCGGGGCTTCCCTAAGCTAAGCAGGGGGTATAAACCCAAAGCCAACCAATGTTATTAAATAAATTTCGTTAGGCTTTTTAAAACCCAGGGAGGACCAAGCTAGGAGCTTCCACCAATGGTGGTTTCTGGAAGCATCCAAAAAGTTCCAAAAGCATGAGTCATCAATTTCGTTATTGACGGGACTCCTCTGCTATTGGCCCAATTTAATTAGTTTCATTTTATTTTAGTTTTTCTAGTCAGTCTTGATTTACCGTCGTCGATGGATTTGGTGCGCATAGTTCCGTGCTCTTGATATGTTTTAATTTTTTTAGTTTGGAGTCAGTACTTACACGAAAGAATTGTGTGACCTGCTGTCAAGCTTTAGGGATTTCCAACGAAGTTTTAGCTCTGGTTATAGTGTTTGGCTTGTGTTCCAAAGATTTGCTGCTGTGTAGATCGGAGCAAGACCCATGTTAACGGAAATATTGAGATCATATAGCGCTCTAAGGAAACTTTATATCGAGAAATATCCTATTACGTGTCACAGAGAAGTATATTGAGGTCATAGCATATAAGTATAAATAGTTAATACGGCTTAAAGAATTAATAAGCCTACGGTACCATACAGTGGCATATAATTTAATAGTATATAAATAATTCAAATATCGGCTAGTCAGCCATAGAGTGAGAAATCCCGGGGCGAGCATAGTACAAAGGTTAACTTCGTGAGCGTCATGGGCGAGTGAGTGGGGCGTGGTATTAGGACAATCTGTGTTAACTGTTTTCAACTTTTCCTCAAAAACTACTCGTTGGCATTCTTCCACAACCCAAAACACACCAACCCCCAGGAGCTGAGGGTTGCGCAGATAAAGTTCCGATAAGGGTGTGTACTCCCGTCACACCCTAGTTCATAATATAAACATCGTGCAATCCGCCCGAATGTACGTTACATAAGGTAGGGGTTATTATACAGCTTAAATCGAAGGTCTTAAGTCCAAGTATAAATAGTTAATACGGCTTAAAGAATTAATAAGCCTACGGTACCATACAGTGGCATATAATTTAATAGTATATAAATAATTCAAATATCGGCTAGTCAGCCATAGAGTGAGAAATCCCGGGGCGAGCATAGTACAAAGGTTAACTTCGTGAGCGTCATGGGCGAGTGAGTGGGGCGTGGTATTAGGACAATCGGTGTTAACTGTTTTCAACTTTTCCTCAAAAACTACTCGTTGGCATTCTTCCCAGGTGCTGAGGGTTGCGCAGATAAAGTTCCGATAAGGGTGTGTACTCCCGTCACACCCTAGCTCATAATATAAACATCGTGCAATCCGCCCGAATGTACGTTACATAAGGTAGGGGTTATTATACAGCTTAAATCGAAGGTCTTTAGTCCAAGTATAAATAGTTAATACGGCTTAAAGAATTAATAAGCCTACGGTACCATACAGTGGCATATAATTTAATAGTATATAAATAATTCAAATATCGGCTAGTCAGCCATAGAATGAGAAATCCCGGGGCGAGCATAGTACAAAGGTTAACTTCGTGAGCGTCATGGGCGAGTGAGTGGGGCGTGGTATTAGGACAATCGGTGTTAACTGTTTTCAACTTTTCCTCAAAAACTACTCGTTGGCATTCTTCCCAGGTGCTGAGGGTTGCGCAGATAAAGTTCCGATAAGGGTGTGTACTCCCGTCACACCCTAGTTCATAATATAAACATCGTGCAATCCGCCCGAATGTACGTTACATAAGGTAGGGGTTATTATACAGCTTAAATCGAAGGTCTTAAGTCCAGGTAATTAAATAGAATTATATACAGGGTAATTACTCCCGTGATACTCTGTTTTAATCTCACCAGAGAACCAATAACGTACCTATATAACAGATAACCTAAATCGCAAAGGGTAATAGAACGAACTAAAAGAATTGTCAGTGCGGAGCAAAATAGAGCCTAATAAAAAGCGAGTCTAATTAGTAGTGGCCAGGGACCAATGCAATCTAAAGAATTGCGCAGTAAAAGTTGCATTCGATACAATTAATTGTTTTATCACAAATAAATTTTTTCGTAATGTCTTTAGTTCCGAGTTTTTGGAAAAACGAGTGCTTAGAAGTAGAAACACCGCATAGCAAGACACGGGTCGCAAACAAAATATCGCATGCCTTTAATCGTGTCCCACCAACATTCTACTGGCCACACGTCGTTGCGCATAATCTTCGGTGACGAATCCCTTCCGCTTTTAAAATACCGATAGTCGTCATAAGAAATCAGACCTCCACCCTACCCCCACCCCAGAGCATAAAACGACGCGTATGTTGAATATAACGACTGTCATAAGTTAATGATATACGTAACATACATACACACACGTATTAATAGTATTAAAATACATAACTGATACATATACACACCATATGTACATTTTTATTATGCGTAATCACAAATTTTCATGTATTATGTGTCTCCCCAATATGTGTTCTTCTGTAATTTTGAATATAGCGGCTTTACATCTGCTGCGAAGACGGGCAGAGATATAGCTTAGTTGGTTAAGCCGTCTGTTTGCGGATCCAAGACCGGGGAGTCGACTTTTCAGCTGGTCGTTTTTTTATATGCCTGTGTCTTCAAGCTCTTTCCGCTAGGTTTAAATGAAATCTTACATGCCCATAGCATCCCTCA